>PVKA01019826.1:0-41375 GCA_004027165.1 Ctenomys sociabilis
TTTTTTTTTTTTTTTTTTTTTTTTTTTTTTTTTTTTTTTTTTTTTTTTTTTTTTTTTTTTTTTTTTTTTTGTCTTTTTGAGACAGGGTCTCACCATGCAGTTCAGGCTGGCCTTAAGCTCACTTTGTAGCTCAGGCTGGTCTCGAACTCACAACAATCCTCCTGCCTCAGCCTCCCGAGTGCTGGGATTACAGGCCTGCACCACCACGCCCGGCTCTGAAAGTGTTTCCTTTGAACTACTTCCTCACCAACACTAGTTATATTTCATTGTAATAGATGTGAAGTGACATTTTGTTGTTTTTTTAGGGGGGATTGAACTCAGGACCTTGGGTTCACTAGGCAAGCGCTTATTCTACTGAGCTGCTTCCCTGGCCCTGTTGTTGTTCTGTGTGACAGTTTTGTGGTTCTGGAGCTCAAGTCTTAGGGTCTTGAGTATGCTAATCAAGTGGGTTACCACTCGGCTGTAGCTTCAGAGTGAGGCTGTGGGTGTAACTGGCACTTTCTTGGTAATTAGGGATGTCAAGTACTTTTCCGTGCACCTGTGGAGAATTTTGAGCTTGAACTTGGAAAAATGTCTCTTCCAGCCTTTTGTACTTAGTTTACCTTTTTTTGGAGATATATGTATTTATTATATATTTCATATGTTAATCTTTAATTAGACTGTGATTGTGTGTGTGTGTGTGTGTGTGCCCCCATACTGCTGGTTCAGCCTTTCTTGGGGACAGGGCTGGCCTTGATGTGGTATGTGGTGCCAGGAATCAAGCCTCAGTCCCTATACTTATCTAAGGTTGCCTAAGTAGGCCCATAGACTGTGCCTTTTAATCTTGATTATCAAGTGAACTGAATTAAGAGACTTTTGGAGAGGCAACTAGAGGGCAAGCGAACTGAATTGGTCAATGGGTTAACCCACTGCTGAGTTCACAGCTGTGTGGGTCCTGAAGAAGTGGGGCCAGAGTGGAAGAAGTGGATTGCAGAGGCAGGACCTTGGCAGACATATCTGGTCTCTGGTGCCCTTCCTGTCAGGCTTTTGCACTAAGTTTTCTTCCTTCCCAAAAGCCTTGAGTTGAGTAACTTTGTACTGTCATGCTTTTCTGCATGATGTTTCTACCTCAGAGCCAGCCTGGAATAGACCACAGTTGTGAGACAAAATATATCTTTTGCTTTAAATTGCAGGGCTCAGGGTAGGGGAGCTAGCTCAGTGGCACAAGCACCTGCCTAGCAAGTGCAAGGTCCTGGGACCAATCCACAGTATCAAAATAAATAAATGAATAAATCAATAAATATGGTGGGGCTCAGGTATTTACTTTACCATCAGAGTAGAAAGGCTCACAAATACACAGACGTATAGGTTTGTATAGGTTTAAGCCTTCTCAACACAAAATAACAACTTTGGGACAAAATGCAATAGAGACAGAGACACAGAGAGAGACAGAGACTGAGAGACAGAGACAGAGAGAGATTTCTAAAGCATATATATCCTAATTTAGAAAAAACTAAATTAAAATAATTGATTCTGTAAAAAATGTTCCTAATCGATAGGTTGCCTTTTTATACACATTTATATTTTGAAAAATGATTCCTCTTCTGTGTGGAAGCTTTTTCATTTTTTGGTTTTGTTGCCTATTCTTTTAAATTCACTATGCTACCACTACTAGGAAAAAAAAACAAGGATCATTTTACTTTAAAAAAGTATATGTGTATATACTTCTAAAAGAAAAAGAAAAAACAAGATCCCTAATCTAATTTCAAGGATTTCCTGCCAGTTTTCTACTAAGTGTTTCATAGTTTCAGGTCATGTATTTGAGCTTCAATCCATTTTGATCCATCATTATGTATGATGTACCATAAAAGCTAATATGAGTCTTCTGCACTCAGACATCTGATTTCAAACACTATTTATTAAAAAGTTTCTTTTCCCCACAGTATAATCCTTGTATGCTTGAAAAAAATTAGTTGGCTATGCACATATTGGTTTTCTATTCTGTTTCCTGTATCATTTGTTTTAATTTTTAGTGGTACCACCAATATTGTCTTTCAGATTATATGTGTGTGATATAATTTGAAAGTAGAAGGTGGTACCTCCATATCTGCTTTTTTTCTAAGATTGCTTTTGCTATTCAGCATATACTATGTACTTTTAGGACTGTTTTTCTTGTGTTGATAGTGTCATTTTAATATTGACAGGAACTGTGCTAAATCTATAGCTCTATGTAGTACTGGAATTTTAATAACATTAAATTCAACCCATACATATAGGGCACTGGGACTGGCAAGACTGTTCAGTAGAGTAAGTGCCTACTTATGCAAGTGCAGAGTCTGGGGTTCAATCCCTGGCACCAAAAAGTGTCCCCAGGCACGCTGGGCTGGCAAGCGAGTCTGGGTGTGGTGGTACAAGCCTGTAATCCCAGTGGTGCAAGGCTGAAAACAGGAGGATCCCTGAGTTCAATCTGCTTAGTGAGATCCAGCACTAAAAAACAAAACAAAAGAAAAACATGAGGCCTCTATTTATTTACATATCTTCAATTTTTGTATCCATGTTTTATATTGTCAGTGTACAGATAATTTCCTTCCTTGCCTAAGTTTATTTCATTATTTATTTTTAATGTATTTGGCACAGGGTCTTACTGCACAGCTGGAACTCATAGCGATCCTCCTGTATTAGCCTCTCAAGCACAGGGATTACAGGCATGCGTCACCATTCCTGGATTTAGTGGCTGGCTCAGCATGCCCAGGAGTGGGGCCAGTGTGGCATGTGGTGCCATTAAATTTATACTTAAGTGTTTTATTGCTTTTGAAGCCACTACAAGTGAGATTATTTTATTCATTTCATTCTTGGATAGTTTGGAGTTGATATAAACAAACATTAATTGTTATTTGTCTGTTTGGTTGGTTAGGGATTTTTTGTATATATGCATTGTTGTTCTTGTTTTCATTCAGGGTCTTCTGCAGTTAGACCAGGTTTGAACTCTCTGTGTAGCCCAAGGTAGCATCAAACTTATGGTCCTCCTGTATCAATCTTTAGAGGGTGGTAATTACAGGAATGTGACAGTAGCCCCAGCTTTGATTTTTATAGGTTGACATTTTTTCCACAACTCTACTATATTTTTAACTTTGAATATTTTTAGTAGACACTCTAGTGTTTTCTAGATAAAAACATATCATCACAGAGATACTTTTACCTCTTCCTTTATAATTTAGGTGTCTTCTTTTTTGTGCCTCATTGCTTCACTTAGGACTCCAATGGCCCACTGTTGGGTAGAAGTGAAGAATGTAGGTGCCTTTGTTTTATACTGGATTGTTGAGGAAAACAATCTTATTGATTATAGTACTAGCTGTGAACTTTTTATATGTGACCTTTATTGTGTGTGCAAGTGCCTTCAGTATCTATGTTATTGTGCTTTTTTAGTCATGAATGAACGTTGTAAAAACATTTCATGCATATCTATTGACAGAGTCATGTGGTTTTAGTACATTGGTGTGTTAAAATATGCAGTATCACATTGAACAATTTGCATATGTTGAAGCAACCTCACAGCCAAGAATAAATCCCACTTGGTCGTGCTGCATAAACTTTATTTTGTTTTCCTTAGATAGGGTCTCACTATATAATTTAGGCTTGCCTTGAACTCCCTGTGTGGCCCCCACTGGCTTGAAACTTAGTGATCCTTCTGCTTCAGTCTTTAGGGGGCCAGAGTGCTGGGTTTACAGTAATGCACTACCGTGTCTGTATCCATAATGTAAAATCACTTTTGATGTGTCGTTCACTTTGTTTCACCAGTACCTTACTAAAAACACTTTGCACCTATCCTCATCAGAGATATTTAACTAATCGTTATGATGTGTTTGTCTGGTCTCATAATGTGAGTTTGGTAGCATCTCCTGTATTATTCAGAGAAGTTTAGAGATATATACTAATTCTCATTTGTGCTTTATTTTCCATATTTGTTATTGGTCTGCTCAGGCTTTCTCTTCCTGAGTTAGTTGTGGCAGGTTACATACTTCTAATAATTTATCCATTGTTTTAGAATGTTCTCTCTGTTCACATACATTGATTTGCAATAATCCTTTATGATCCTTTTTTCTCAAGGCCTTTGTTGTAATGATTCATTGTTTGTTTCAGACTTCATTTAAATTGAGTCATCTCAGCCCAGGGAGATGGCTCAGTGGAATAAGCGCTTCCCTGGCAAGCACAAGGGCTTGAGTTCAATCCCTGGTTCCACACACACACACACAAAAAAAATAAATAAATAAATTGAGTCATCTCTTTTTTCCTAGTCTAACTAAAGTATGTCAATTTTGCTTCTCTTTGTTGAAAAGCAACTTTTAGTGTTGATGATTATGTTTGTATCAATTTTTGAAGTGATTTTATTTATTTATGATTTAATCCTTCTTATTTGCATACTTTTGCTATCTTTAATTTTTGTTGGTTTCCCTCTAGGTCTTTGCAGTGTAAAATTAGGATGTTTATTTCTGATTTTGAAAATTCATATTTATTGCCTTCTTCGTAGTCAATTTATTTAACATTTTCAGAGAACAAACTTTTGGTTTAATTTTTTAATTAACTTTTTTGTTCTTTTATACCTTCGATTTACAATCTAATTTTATTATTATAAGTCTGGTCCTTTTAGGGGGATTTAGCTTGCACTTATTTTTCCAGTTTTATAAGGTTGAAATTTAAGATAATAATTTAACCCTTTTTGGATTTTTCATATAGGGTTTGAAGTTATAAATTACCCTTCATATTGCGTATAGTCATTACATAAATTTTAATATGGCATACTATAATTCATATTCAGTTCAGAATATATTTTTGGCCTTTTATGATTATTTAGGTATAGCTCAGCAGACTAAGCGCTTGCTTAGGTAAGTGCTAGGACCAGGATTCGATCCCTGGTTCCCCATGCCACGCCGGCCCCACATGCAGGTGTGCCGGCCCCGCCTGCAACCCAGGCGTGGTGACGAGCCCCTGTAATCCCAGCAAGAGGGAGGCAAAAAGCAGAAGGATCACTGTGATTGTGGGCTGCATGCATAGTGAGATCCTGCACAAAACAAAAAAGTATTTAATATTTTTAATGACTCAGTTTCTTTACTTTTTACCTGATATCGATAAATTGTTCATATAATGGGGTACTATATGATGATTTAAAACATGAATTTATATAATGTTCAGATCCCTCAGGAATTACTTTTAAGTTTAGTTTCCAAATATTTTCAGGTTTGCAGGACCTATTTTGGTATGAAGTCTATATCATTTATTGGAATAAGAGGATATGCCTTGCATGATTTCAAGTTTTTATACTTCCTGGCTGAATCGCACTTTGTATTTGTGGCAAGGCCACAAGATAAGACCTACACTAGGATACATCTGGCGTAAAGGAAAATGTATTCTTCAGATATCTTGAGGACTGATCTGTAAAAGTCAAATTGCTACTTCTTTGAAACTTGCCCACCATACACTATTGCATGCTGTGGATATCACTACTGCATTATTCATTTCTCTTGTGGTTCTCTTGGTTTTCCTGTTACCTTTGTAATATGTTGCTGTGTTACTGATAGATTCCCTCTTTTATTATTATGGAAGTCCTTTCCTCTATTAAGGTGTTCTTGTTATGTTGTTCATTTTTTATGGTGAAAAATCCACTTTTGCTACCTTTTGTTTGCTATTTGCACCAAGCTACAGATACAAGTTTTCACCTTTTAACTCTCAGCCTATTTGTATATTTGGAGGTAAGTTCCATCACCTACAGATAGGATGTAGCTAAGTCTGTGTTTCTAATCAAATTCAACAATGTGCACATTTGCATCACAGTTTGTAGCTAATTCACATTTTATGTAACTGTAGGTAGAGTTGCATCTGTGATTTTAGTATTTATTCTCCTTTTGTCTTACATCATTTAAAGGGCTTGCTTACTGAGACACAATTCATGTATCATAAGAGGTATTCACTAGGCTTAGGGAGTGGAAGGCTCTGTGCCTAAAATGTGCCACTACCTGTTAGAGCCACAGCATCTCATAGACATAAAACAACAACAAATCACAGCTTAAAAATATACAACCCACTGGTTTATTTATAAGGTTGCATGGCCATCACCATTGATAATTTTATATGATTTTTTTTAAATCCATAAGGAATCCCAGATCCACTAGCAGTCACTCCTGTCTCTTAGTCCTTAGCAATGAGTAGCCTGCTATCTGTCTCTGTGGATTTCTAACCTAATAGTACCTTTTACGAAAATCCTCTTTCAGTCATTACAAATATCAAAATTCATTCATAGATCTTAGAGTTAGAATTTGATTTATTTATCAGAGGGGGGTATTTTGTTGAATGGATATAACATATATGCTTTCTTTAAAAAAAAATGATTATTTATTTATTTGGTTCATGGCCTTGCTATGCAGCCCAGACTCGTAGTGATCTTCCTGCTTCAGCCTCCCCAGCAATGGGACTACATGCTTGATTTCGCTGCTGGCACTGTGCACCCCAGTTTCCTGGGTCAGCTCAGCGTGCAGTGCCAGGGATTGAACCCAGGTCCTCATGCTTTCCAAAAAGATGCTTAGATATCTGAGCTACTGCTCCAGCCCCCTCACATTTTCTTTCTTTACCCATCAATCACCTCCTGTGAATTTGGATCATTTTTAAGTGTTTGGCTATGGTGAACTGTGCGGTCTTCATCTTTATGTATTTCATATCTCTTTTATTCTTTTGCTCCCTCTTTATGTATCTACACTTTAGCATCATTTTCACCCTTCTGTATCTTTTAAAATAACTTGGGTAAATTTCTTATAGTTACTCTAGGGACTACAGAATTTACCTAAACTTCTTCAAAAGATACTTCAGAATACATCTATCTCAGCTTTTTCCAATCTATTTTGAAATATTATTTCTGTAATCTCAAAAACAAACTTTTCCATTATTTTTCCTTCTATTTACTATGTTATCTATATATTGTAAACCAGACATGCAGTGAGTGAATATTGTAAATGAAATAATATCTTCTAGAGAAATTAGAGAAAAACATAAATTTTACTTATAACATCTTTCATATTTTCTCAATATAGGTAGCACTTCTGGCAGTTTTATTTCTTCCTGTAGATTTACACTTACTGTCTGGCTGTACTTTCTTTCAGACTACAGACTACCATTAGTAATTTGTGTGTCAGATCTGCTGGCAAAGAATATTCTGTCTTTATCTGGCAAATGTCTTTCTTTCACTTGACTTGAAAAATATTATTGAAACTTTTGCTTTTTCTCAACAATTTGGTAGACATTCGACTGTCCTTTAATAGCCACTGTTCCTGGTCATGTGTTAATTGTTAATTATCAGTCTGGTTCCCTTTTATTTGATGAGTCATTTCCACTTCATTGTACCAAAATATTTTCTCATTATATATTTTATGTGTATTTCTTATTCTACTCCAGATACTTTTAGGTTCTTGAGGGTTTAATATTTGTTATCAACTTCAGGAAAATTTTTAATATTGTGTCACCATAAATAAACATTTTTCTGTATTCTCCCTATTTTCTGGGAATGCTATGACTTACTAATTTGAATGCTTGATATTGGCTGATAGTCTTTGAGTCTCTCGTATTTCTTCTTTTTTTATTTATCTTTTTCGCGTTTAGTTCGGCAGACTCATTTCTGCTGGCTCATGTTCAAATGTGGTGAATTGATTGCTCTGCTCTTCACAGACCCAGTGCAGTGTTTCACTTGTTACCCCAAAACATGTCCCCTGTGGCTGCCCCTGGACCAAACGAAGGAGCAAGAAAGTTACATGAGATGCTCAGGTTCTCCCTATGCACACTGAGAAACACCAGAGTGCACAGCTATAACCTGAGGGTAATTGGAAGAACTGCCTTCCTATGTGACAAAATTTTTTTAAAAAAAAGAATAGACTTGTCAAACGCATAGCACTAACTCTCATATATGACTATATATGCTGATAAATGTATCACTTAAAATGCTTGTAATTTTTTTTTTGGTCCATAACTCCAACAAGACAAATTGCTGGGTTTTTCAGTAGGTAGGTAGGTTATTAATCACTGCAATGCAAAACCTGGAGCTAATTCTCAAAAGAACTGACAGGAATGACATGAACGATGGTGGAACTATACTCAGAATTAAAGTTTGATCATATAAGAAAGCAAATTCTCAGTGGATACAAGATAAGATGAAGAGCAGAACAAAAGAGGTGCACAGAGGTGGCTTTCCATGTTGAGCTGGCATATTCATACTGCATTTTCAAGCTTAGATTTGTGAAAAGGGTCCTCAGACTTCACTTCATGATTCTCAGAAATTCTTCAGGAACTACAGCGTGAGTGATAGTCCGTATGGGTGACATGACAGGCTCGCTTCTCACCTTCGAAGTGGGAAATGCCTCTGAGTTCCAGGCTTTCCTGAAAAAGAATGCCACTTCAGCCCGTGCTATAGTTAGGGTCTCAGATTCCCCTGCTCTGCTGAATTATATAAAATACATATCTCCTCAGTGAATTTCAAAATTTTTAATAAAATATTTGATGCCACTCATTTTGTATCATTTTTCTTTCCTACTCCATTCTTATAAATTTATTTATAAGTCTGCTGTTAATATTTCAGGGTGGTTTTAGACTGAAGTAAAGTTCAAAGCATTATACTTAAGTGAGAACCACTACTTCATTTTCTGGTTTTCTTTTCTACTTTTTGAATCAACTATAGAACTTAAAAATAAAATTTAGGCATTTCATTGGTTAAAGTTCATTGCTTTTATATGTAAAATATCTCCTAAATCTTTTATAATCAGAAGAAATAAGTGAGGAAGATAATATTATGTGGCAGACAAAATATTAATAAATAGCAGTTTAACAACTTAACTATGTAAATAATAATGAGGCAAGAAGTAGTAGAATGCTATGGTTTCCCCCTAGTTAGTACTTATCAAGTCAAAGACAACCTTCTGAAACAGTGATTTTTGTAGAGAATGTCCTTACTTCAAAAATACAATAAATATAAATATTTGTTTAATTTGAATTTGATTAGAGTAGTGTAAATATATAGATGAAAATTCTTGGTAAAAGAGAACAATAATTTAAATAAGTAATTTACATCCTTAAAATTGGCAATTTTTTTTTTTTTTTTAGTTAGTAAACTAAGAAGAAAGTAACAACTACATCCAAATAATAGTTCAGGATCTGAGATGCAGGATCAATTCGATGACAAAACTCCTCTGAAAAAAGAAATAAACAATGAAGAAATCTTCATATTGATGATTATTTTCCCAGCCTCAGATGAACTATAAAGATAATATTTGCTCTTGTGACAAAATTCAATTCATTGTGTAAGTTACTCTTACACTAAAGTAATTGGCAAATAATTGTGGAAGTCTTGCCAATATTTTAACTTGACAGTTCTTCCTTCAGCTTCTGAGAGAAAGCCTTTCCATATATCTAAGCCTAGCAGGTGCTGAAAAGAGACCTGCTGCTCAGTGTACCTTGCCATTCACAAGTGTAAGGCAGTGTTCATTCTTATGGGCTAAAATCTGCTCCAATCCCACACACCACACATCACAATTCAAAAGTGCTTTATTTATGCTGAATTCACAATTTGGCAATGAAAATCAAGCAGGGTGTAAGATAAAGATATGACAATTTGAGGTTAAAAAAAAACAAATGTCAGTAAATTAGCTCAGTCGATTGCACTACCCTGTGGTGACAGCAGCCGTCAGTAACAATTTTCTCGCAGTGCTAGTACATGTCTGTAACTGGAAACAGTATGAAAGCTTTCAAATTAATTGCTATTGGCAGTTCTGCTACTTCCAAAACTTTTCCCCTTGAGATATAGATGCTAACCTTTCTCAATATATGATTGCATCATTGCATTATTTGCAAAGAAAACTTTTTTTTTTCATTTTCTAATAGTTGGCACAGAAAATGTTATAGTAGATTCCAGAAGACAAAAAGATACAATAACAACAAAAATTTTTCTTTACTTCTTTCTTGTTTGAAAGCTGCCTGGTTGGCTGAATAGCATATGACACTTTATGAGGCTGAACTGAAAAGAGGTAGCTGTTAATAAGAAAAATAGGAAATAACTATAAGAAGCTCTGTAGTAGCTGGGGCAATAGCTCAGCAGTATGGTGCCTGCCTAGCAAACACAAGGTCCTTAGTTCAATTCCCAGTACAAAAATAATCTTGATAGTGTGCAGAATTCACTTTGGGCTCTCTGAAGAAGGTCTGTAAAGTTATATTAGAACACAGCCTCCTTTAATTCACTATGTATTTCACCTGCCACATTGACAACCAGTGTAAGAATGTGGATTAAATGTCCTTATAAATATGTGTCTAAGGGGAAAATGATACAAAATATATCTGGTAGCTGCTTACATATTCTGAAATTGTAAATTAAAATAGGCACATGAAACTGACTTAATAGTAACACCATAAAATCATGCGTGTCTACAATCTGGATCTGAACTTTACCCTGTGATTGTGGAGTTATGATACAGTAGCTGTAGAACAGTTTATAACACTCACTTATTTAATCACAGTTCTTAAATGATCACCACTACAATACCCATATCAAACTGTCAGTGAAAGTTCAACCACTTAACCAATAAGAAAAGATTATTGACTAGATAATAATGATGAGAAATATGTCAGACTCAAAAGATTTATTAATTTCTCCAACATGGGATATTCATTGGGCCTTCATACATATAGGGCTTAGAACCGCATACTTATCCCATGCTACTAGAGTCCTGGAGGCCTGAACAATGTAATATATATGATCTGCATTATATAAACAAAGATAAAATTCAATATGAAGAAAGATAGAAGAACCAAGAGAAAATTTCACTGACATACTAGTATCTCAGATATGGCACTGACGTGTAAGAAACTAACATTGACCATTATGTTTGACTGATAACTTACAACAGAGACTGTAATGAGCACCTCACATGTGTTTTAGTGACTGAGAGGACTCCACACTGTCTCTGCTGTCATTGCTAATGCCTGGCTCCTATGTTTTCACTTTCCAGGCTACTGAATGACTTCATATTCTTGCCAACTTAAAGGCAAACTTACCCTGGTCTTTCCTGTAAAAGTAAGGGACCAAACTTATTATCCATCTTAATTTCATCTTATGTGATTTGAAAGGTGGTATTGTTGGGGACAATAGAAAGCATTGCTAAAAAGACCTAATGTGGAAAAAAACAAAACAAAACAAAAAAAACAAAAACAAACAAATAAACAAAAAAAACAGACAATAAAATATGATAATTCAATGGATTTAGATTATAAGAGATTTTCTCTAGGAAAATGAGGCAGAGCTATATCATGTTTTATTAGCTTATTATTCAATCATAGAGGTTACTAATGAATTTTTTCTCCTTAGAAAAAATAGCTTCACAGAGTAAATATGGATTGTTTAACTGAGTCTTACAATGTGGTAGACATGAATTTAGAAGCCATTTAAAAAATTGCAACACTGACATAATGTATTCTTTCGTATTGTATCCATACAGAGAAATACCGATGCTGACCCATGTCTAGCAATTATTTCCTTAAAATTTTCTCATAAAATTTCTACAGTCATACATGTTTTACCTGAAATAATATGGACTATTTCTTTAAATTCTTATGTATTGAAGCTGAAAAACTCCTTTGCTTCATATTGGACCATTAGTCACCATATTATTGAGTTATTAAAAAGAAGAATGTTCACCACATGATAAATAAATGTAGTGCTCACTTCTTAGCAGTAAGTACCTGAAGTACATAGTAAACATTTGTTTTACAGCATGTTTTGCTGCTGTAAATTATTTTTTTCGAGCATTTCTTTAAATGGTTTTTAGTGTTATTGCCTTGCAAAAGTGAGATCAAATTCTTCGTATGCACTTCATTATCTCATTTGATTGGGTTTTAATTCGAGCAACATGCAGCAAAGGCTGATGTGCATTTTGCAATTTGAAACAGTGATTGCATGCTGAGAATAATTAGCTTCACTAAGGCAGAACAAATGATTTCTTTGCAAAACACCGAATCTGTGTTTCAACAAAGATAATAACAGAATATTTAAGTTATCTTGACTCTTCCTGCATAGTGGTTACTCTGCATTTAATTAATATTTTTTTTGTAATTTTAATTTCATGAAAACTATAGTAACCCAGAATTTATAATAAAAGATTGTTTCTTAAATATAAGGGTATGGAAAATCTTTTCTACTAATTGATTCTTTGAATTCCTAGTGTCCATTAAAATATTAATGTTTCCTGGCTATTTTGCCAAATATTTATTTCTATATAATTTTGACAAAGTAATTTAATAGTCATGATGACAAGAAGAGCTATGGACTATTCATTTTACTCAATTGAAATTTTGGAGAAATTTGAAAAACATACCTAATATAATTATCTAATAACATTTATTAAAAAGAAATATTAGTAGATTTTTCATGCATATTTTAATGAGATAATATGAACATGTTAATAATATGAACAGTAAATCTACTTGTACTGTACATAATCCACTCAGCAATAGCAACATCAAGAACATTATTGTAAGTTTTAAAGCTGAAAGCCTAAGCTTAAGAGTAGTAAAATCTACACTAAAAATTCAGTTCAATTGTCTGTACTTCAGTTAATATTCTTGGAGAGTTAATGGTTATTGCAGCACCTTGAGTGGAAGCATTAATCAGAGTTCATTTTGCAAGGGTCAGGAGTGCATAGAGCCCTAAAATTAAACTCTTACTTTTATATCTCTCTAAGGCTATAGGAGCCCTGGATCAAGCAGACTCTGGCACTTTACAATCCATATTCCAAAGGTTCTGCATACCTAGGCCAAGACGAAACTCCTTGAAATTCTCTGACTTTGATGCTATACACAAATTAATCCTCTTAACTGTCTCTGGAATAAACAGGTAACTAAAAGCTTTGAAAATTTAAATATGTAAAGTCTGTGTTGATGTCTATATCCTCATTGGAAGGTGTGACCAGTGTCAAGTTTCATTCTTTATCACTAATTTCAATCTTGCATGTTAACAAATTTCTATCACTGTATGATTGAGATGTGAGAAATGCATTAAAAATTTAATAAATCATCCTCCATTCTCACTTCAAGATTTGTAATTCATCAAGAAATTTAGCACTTTTGAGAAAGTGAGTTTTTTCTTCACAAATGTGAATTCTGAGGACAATTTTGAGATACAAAATGATTTCATTGTATAGCTGCTGTTCATATCTGCACTTGGTTATTCAAGATAGCAAATTAATGAAATTACCTAGAAATTATTGAAGTAGCAGTGGAAAGGTTAATTTAATAAATGCAAGCCTGATTTCAAAGGGTTTGAAATATTTTTCCAAGAGCGAAATTCCTTCATTTTACTCAACTTTTTATAAAGACTGTTTATCTAACAACGTTCAGTACTTACATCCCTAGGCATTTACAGAGGTCTCCAAATTAATTTAATGCTTAGTAAATGGCTTTAATTAGATTCAAGGTGTTGTATCTTGGGACATTTAAAACAGTAACTCATATAGTACAGAGATCTGGAGGCATGAACCTATACACTCATGAACCTATACAACTAATTAGAAATAGCTTTCAAGTAAAGTCCTTTTCATTTTTGACAAGCCTTTAACCTTAATTTTTTTGTTTTCTCTCTCTCTTTTTACTAAATCTCATTACTGCCTCTGTTGGTTAGATCAGATTCGAAGGTATACTTATTTTATTCAATAATTATGAATTCAAAGGGTGTTTAAATAGTAAGAAAGTTCATTGAAATGCTGTTGTATTACATTAGATGTTAATTTTTGTTGCTAATTGAGTTTAGTTGTCTTAGCAACCCTTTTATTTCAAAACTTCAAAGTGAATCAAACCTTCTGTAAAGAATATAACTGGAAAAGCATGGCAATTTACTGAGGCTACTATGGTGTTGAAATATTTTAGTAATTCGCTTAGAATTGGTGATATCAATGACAGATTACTGAGGTTGCATATCAGATTGTAATGCCTACTCGCAGAACTATGTCAATAAATGGAGTACGGTGATACATGAAAATAGGACTGATTTAGCTGCCCATTAGTGAAAAGTACAATAAGACATAATTAGAATGCTTTTGTAAAATTTTAAAAATAACACAAAAACTCATATATATATATATGTATACATATATACATATATATATACATATATATGTTGAATATTCTATTTTTCTGCCATTTAAAAATTATCTTAAAGTAAATGTCTTTCTCTCTATATATGCATGTATGTCATATATAGATATAGATATAGATATATATAAATATATAGATATATATAACAGCCCATAATGATCCCAATTGATTCAGAAATACTGTTTTAAATGAAGCAATGTAGATAAATTGTATCAACAAAGAAAAAATAATGCCTGATGTGAAGTTGAACAGTAGACATGGAGGAAAGGTATATTCTGTTGCTTGTTAGATTTGTTTGCTATAATCTTGCCAAGCCTGACTTCAAACAAGGACCCCATGGGATGACACCAGTATTTCCTATTGCCTACCAGACACTCAAATTCTATGATTTCAAAAGAGAAAGATTTATTTATTTAGTTATCTAAGAACTGTGTTGTTTAAATTTGAAAAATTTTATACCTCACACAAGGTTTTGAGAAAATGTATTATATTATTTTGAAATATCTGTAAACTTATTTAAAATTGAATAGGATTGACAAAGTTATTAATATGGATTTGGAATAGTATGGATTGAAGTGAGCATAACATCAAATATAACAACAATAATTAAAATAGGGCAAGAAAATAAAACTATAGGTTCACTTCACTAATATATACTGAGATGAAATTTTGAATTAAACATTGATAAATTGGGATACTTAGTGCAAAAATAGAATAACAATTATTTATAATCATGCCCAGAATACAAGGATGGCTCAAAATTAGAGTTAAAGACATACTTTATCATTATCATAAGATGTTAAAAAGTTATATCAGACGAGATTGGGCTCATACAGGGTGGTATGCACCTTGTACGATACCAAAACATTATGAAAACAATTTGAAATGTATTAATTTATTGAATCTGTCTTATTAAGGTGTCTTAAAACTGTCTGACTGATATTTGTACTTCAATAAATAAATAAATAAATAAATAATAAAAAGTTATATCATTTTTAATGAAAGGAATTAAATTAAAAATAGATAAATATTTTGTAAGTGATATAAGATACATGAATTTTAGTGCCCTTCAATTATAATTTATTCATAAACATCAAATATATTCTCACAAAATTCATGGGCAAAATACAGACTGTATTATTAAACATCTCTTAACCTTTAACATCTACAATGCTTATAAATTAAAAGAAAATGTTTAACAGTTACTAAAATAGATAAAATATATAGACAGAAATTTAATAAAAATGATATGGATTGGCCACGAGAAATGAAAATGTTCAAGCATGTTTATAATTTAAATGGATAAAGCCAAGCACATTGAATGGGCAATTTGTTCAACTTATGGTATTCCCCCCAAATTATAAAGTCTAATGACCTCTAAGAGAGTGCCTTCCCGTACGTCTGCACAGAGCCCTTCTGCTGAAGATGTACCATTCCCAGATGGTACAATTAGCTCCCCTATTCCATCTCCTGCCAGATGTCTCCATACTCTTCCTCTCCCCAGGGCAGTCACATGTGCTGTGACACTCTTCAGATGACAATGTCATGATCTGCATGTGCACCTGGCTGGTTGCAGGTTGACAATATTCACTAAATAGAAAAGGAAGACATATTTTCCAATCTTTCAGAAATTTTTCCTAACTCTATAAGATATGAAATCATTTCTTTTCATTTTCCATGCTCTGATGGTATGAAATTTTATCTCAACACAGGAAAATATTGTTTGCATGATAAAAAGCTACCTAAAAAAATAAAAATGTAAAAATAAACCAGTATTCTATTTATTGTCATTAAGAATGTTTTTTTTATTCTTATTCTTATTGACAGTAAATAGAATTTAAGATGAATAAAGCAGAACAAAATACTAATGCTGTAGAAAATACCACAATACATACCTACCAGGAATGGAGATAAGGGATGGTAGCTAGGTTGAAGAAGCCAGTACAGGAAAAGGAAGTATTCTGGAGGAGAAACATGCATAACTGGAATGATAGAAATAATTACAATTAAAAATAAAAACAAAAGTGTCTCAAATTGAAAGAAGTGTAGTAGGATTAACCCCATATTGAAAAAGTTTGTTAGCACTAAATGTTACTCTGACTCATTTAATTAAGTGACTGGGACGGTTCCTATTTTAGTCTGTTACCAAAGCAAGAAAAAGCTCTGCAGTAGGTTCAGGCTGTTCTGTCACTTGGATCTGCCATAAGATCTGCTGATTTGTTGAGAAATGCAAGAAATCCAGTGACTCTATATAATAGTTCTGAATATTTTTGGAACAACAGGAAATACAAAGATGCTGGCTGACTGTTTTCACATCACTGCACAAACAACTATGAGAAATCACGAAGTCCAAACACACTAGAGGCTTTTAAGTGTGAAAACAAGGTAATAGACGAATGTAAGGAGTTCAAAGATTCAAACTCCTAGATGTAGAAATGCTGGGCACTGAAGATTTCTAAATGTGTTCTGAGAAGAATCTTCTTTTAGCCCGGTGCCAAACATCTCGTGATTCTATTGGCTGAATTTCAGCAAAAGTTTAACACCTGGGAGCATGTATAAATTGAAAATGGGGAAACCTGAAATGAGGACAATGGGGTGTAGTAAACTGGAAAGTAGCCTTTCAGGAGATACTCAGTGATTCTAGGAGTATTGACCTGAGAGATTTCCTTACCCTCAATGACAGAGATGTCATATGGTGTTGGTCTCCCCTCATGTATCTAAGGCAACAAATCCTGTGTTCCCTATAGAAATTGTGAAGATCAACCCTGAGGAAGTTACCCAGAAGGATGCAGCTGATGTTCCTTAGGGCCCACACTTACCCCCTCACTTTTTCCTCTAGGACTATACCCATGCTCAGATCTCAAAACACTCCTAAAGGTGAGGCACTCAGCCAAATCCATGAGAAGATCCATTATACTCTCCAAGAACCATGTGAGTTTTCTAATTCTTATAAACAGATGTCTGGAGAACAAATATGGGAAAGGCCTTTAAGAGTATTGGATAATAGTAACCTGGAGTGTCTGCCTTTTCCAAAGTTGCAGAGTCATCTTGTCTTCCAGCTTGTCTTCTTGGGGGCCTGGCCCCATCTGACTGCCTATAATATTTCTATCTAATTTTGCTGCCTACAACACCATGATTCCCCAAGGAAATCTAAGGGACAGAACAATGATACATGAGAGAAAATAAAATAATGAGATATTTTAGGACCTATTAGGCACTGGTTCTGAACTAGTATTTAATGCAGCATCCAAAACACTATTGTAGCCCTCCATAAAATGAAGGCCTGTGTCATTCAGGGGATAAGCACAAATTTAGAGAAGGTCTGATTTACAGGGGGTCCAGCATGTCCCAGAATCCATCCTGTGTTATTCTCTAAATTCTAGAGTGCATAATTTACATAGATATACTTAATATTTTATAGAACTCCCCATGTTGGTTCCCTAACTCATAGACTGAGAACTATTCATGATGGGAATTGTCAAATGGAATTGGAGCTGCACCTACCTGAGAAAAGAGTAAGTAAAAAATAACATTGCATGTCTAGAAGGGTTAGAAAGATGGATGCTACCATTAAGGATGTGAAAGATACAAGGGTACTGGCTCCCATCACCCTCCATTTAATTCTTCTATTTAGCCAGTGAAGAAGATACATAGACCTTGGAGAATGAGGGTGAATTATGGAAAACTTACTGAGTGATGCCTACAATTACAGCCACTATTCTTGATGGATTATCCTTGCTTGAACAAAGCCCTGCCACCCTGAATTTGTTGACTTCTGTGTCAGAAGATAGTACATAAATCCAAGTAAAATTCAAGATCATCTTACTTTAGAGAAATTTTTTGAGAATCCAGTGGTGGGAAGCATGCAATGACATCCATCCCTTTTATGCTGAAGGATAAAAGGATCGATTGTTGCATTTTGTTACTGTAGCATTCAGCAAAAACAAAGCAATGACTAAAATCATGTGAGTCATGTAGACACAGGGAACTCAAGTGAGTACAACAGCTGCTAATTTTGACTGGGTCCAGCAAAACTGAAGACTCTGCAGCAGTTCCATAATACAGTGTGTGGTGCTCTGTCATATGGGCTGCATAATCCAGCAGATCTAACAGTACTTGAGGTGCCAGTGGCAAATGAGGATGCTATTTGGAGGCTCTTAAGGTTGTCAGGGAGGCCCCTTAAGATTTTGTTGCAAGACTCTTCGTGTAGACAGCTATTCTCAGTTTGAGAGTCATCTCTTGGCCTGCTACTGGGCTTTAGTGGAAAGTGGATGCTTTATTGTGGGACATCAGATCACCCTTTGACCAGTTGCCTATTATGAATGTGGTGTTAGTTGACCCATCAAGTCATAGAGGTGCACTGCAACACTCAGTCTGTCATCATCCAGTGGAAGTGGTGTGTATGTAATTGTAGTCAAAGCCCATCTGATAGGTACAAGCAAGTTACATGAAAAAGCAGCTCAAATGTCTATAGCTCCTACATCTGCTACTCTTCCTTCTGTCCTTTTCCATGAACCTATCGTCTCGTGGAGTGCAACCAGTGATCAGTTGACAGAGGGAGAGAAGATGAAGCCTTGGTTGACAGATGGCCCTGAATATTATACAGGCACCAGCCAAAAGAACTATAGCACTGGATTCCCATGATATCCCTGAAGAACAGAGGTGAAGGGATAGAACAGGCAGAACTTCAGGCAGTACACCTGGTCATACATTTTTCTTGGAAGAAAATGATCCCCAGATGTGCAGCCATCTGCTGACTCATGAACTGTACTCATGGCCTGGCTGGATGGCAAAACTTGATGAAATGCACAATGGCAAAGAGGTATCTGGATGTCTCAATTACTCTTGTTGCTGGGACAGACACCCGACACTCAAAATGAAGGAATGAAAAATTTGTTTAGTTCACAGTTACAGGAGGTTTTGGTCCATACTCATCTGGCTCCAAGGCAGAGCAGCACATGACAGAGAGCAAACTTTCATGGTAGTGGCAAGAGCAGAGAGAAAAAGGGAGGAGTAGCAGCAACATGGGCTGCAGAGAGCAAGTCTGTCTCCCTCATGTTGCAATCAGGCTGTCCTTCCCATAAGGAAGCCCTACTCACACCCATAATCCCAGTAACACTCACACCCATAATCCCAATGGATTGTGAGTTAATTGCAAACTCTGGAAGTCTGCCTCATAACTGCATGAGGCTTTGGGAGGTCAATTAGACATAAATCTTAATAATAGATAAACATATGGGCAAAGGAGGTGAAGATATCTGTGCCTCATGAGAATACTCACTAAAATTGACCTCAGAAGATGAGGCTTTTGATGATCAAGTGAAAAGAGTGACTCATTGTTCTGCAGACAGCAGCCACCCTTGCCATTGCTCAGTAAATTCATAAACAAGTTGAACATGGCGACATGGGTGGAGGTTATGCATATGCTCAGCAAAACTCATTTCCACTCACAAAGGCTGGATTATGCTAATATGTACACTCTGCCTGAGAACACCAGAGACCAACTGAGTCACAGATAAGGTCCCGTCCTCTCAGGTGATTAACTTGTGACCTACTGGCAGACCTACCTTGTTGTACAACTTCCATCATGGAAATAGCCATGCTTTCACCTTACTTTGCTTATTTCTGGCATAGATTTGGCTTGTTTGAATGTAATGCTTCTACCAATGATATCACCCACAATCCTGCAGAGTACCTCAGTCCCACCCATGGCATTCTACACACCCTTGCTTTAGATTAAGGAATACACTTAATGGCCAAAGAAGTGCAGCAATGTGCTCCTCTTTATAAAATTCACTGGGATTATTAATTTCTCACCATCCAGAATCAGCTTGGCTGATAAAAAAGCAGAATGGCCTTTAGAAGATACAGTGGCAGTATTTTCCAGGGCTGAGGCTGAGTGTTCCAGAAGTGTGTATATGCTCTAAGCCACATAGTATATGGTAGTGTTTCTCCCACAGCCAGCACTCAGGTGCTAAAGAATCAAGGGGTGGTGTCAGGGATATACCACCCACCATTACCCTTAGACACCCATTAGCAATTATTTCCAACCTGTTCCCACCTTATGCTCCGCTGGTCTAGAAGTCTTAGTTCCAAAGCAGTAGCTTCGAAGAGAAGCCACAACAATAAATCCATTAAGCTGGAAGCTTTGATTTCCCACTGGTCGTTTTGGGCTCCTTGTGTTTAGGAATCAATAGGGGAGGTTCTGTGTTCATGAAAGGCACTGATCCAGGTTGCCAAGGGAATTTGGACTGCTTGTTTGCAAAAGTGTCTCCTAGTATTACAATGCTGTCTTATTAAGGTTAATGGAAAGCTAGAAAAGCCCCATCTGGGTGACTGTAAAACTTTGGACAAGATAAAGCCAGACTTCATAATATCCACATTCAGTTATAATTCATGTACATAATACAAAGAAGACATCTGAGTATCTCCTCCATAGAGAGTCCTCCTTTTACTATCCAATACTTTGACAGCTTTCAATCATCACATGAGGCAAATCTACTAAAAAAAAGTTGGAGAAAATAAATAATTAGAAGTTGACAAACATAATTCATTCCTTCATCAAGATTTCCACAACAAAAGACCCTGAGGCAAATGCATACCTAATAAACAAATATTGCAGACTTGTTTAGAAATTCCTTGTGGCCAATAGGTTGAAGCTCACAGACCATACACTGAAGGAACCTGGAATGTGCAAAAGAAGAATCTTCACCGTACTGACTCACTATACTGCCCAAAGCAAAAGTTCAATCAACAGAAAGTCTGAGGTTTGCATTTGCTCCAGTCTTGTTATCTAGTATCGAAGCAATCAACTAGTAAGCATTTTAGGACTACTGAAAAAAAAATGACTTACCTGCCCTGCACACGTTTATGTCTTGGTTAATAACTTAAAATGTAATACATGTATGTTTAAAAGTCCCCAAAGAATCCTGGTATTGAGATTATAAAGCAAATTTTGTTATAAAAGATGAATGCCGGCCCCACCTCTGGGGCATGCTGAGATGGCAATTGAGACTGGGCATGGTGGCGTACTTGAATACTAAGGTCAATTTAAGGATGAACATTAAATTCCTCACCCAGTCAATGCCAATATACTTTAGAGAAATGAAACATTACATCGTCGCACTGATGGTACACGAAGCCAAAAATACCAATTCATAGTTGGCCTACAGTGACTGTAAAGGAAGGCTCAGGCAAGCAAAATCCACAGTCAGTTAATTAAGGCTTTCACTTCATAAACTGTTTCCAAGATTGCTTATATGTTCTGTAGTAAACAAAGTCACTTTGTAACAAATCTAGAGTTCATTGCCCATATTTTATTCTTACCATAGTCTGTGAGTAGATGGTGAATAACAAAGAATAGTTGATTCTTTATTCAATTTTGTTTTGAATGTTTTAATGGAGAAAAAAATTAAATCTCTCATAAACATTCTTGTACTCACAGCTGGAACTAATAAGTAACATTTGTCCTACTCACAGTAAGTGTTTTCTAATTTAATTTCATTTAATTTTACTTATTTTATTAAATAAAATAAGAAGTTACACAAATTAAATCTGTTTCTCAAACTCTATTCTATTCCTTTCCTATTCACCAACTCCAAGCAGAAAACACAGCCATTAATTTATATGGTGTCAGAGCTTCTCCATATCCTGAAGTAATAAAATGACCCTCAAATGACCTTAACCTAGTACTTCTAGACCTTAGCTCTGTTCTGCCTGGATTTTTTTTGACTAGTAGAGCCAGAAACTCTATGTAAAGCAACCCAGAAGCATAAAGAAAAAGAAATAACATCACTTGCTTCCCAAAACTCTTAAGTACCGACTGGTAAAGATAGTATCTCAGTCCATCTCTGAAGTGTTTATTCTATAACCGCTCCAGGGTTCTCCAGTACGATTGCACATCTAGCTTCACAGTTGTGATTAATTTGGTAGACTACTTTACTGGTTTTCTTCCCTTTACAGTTTCAATACCTCTTCCTCAAGCATGCTCTCTGAGATCACATCCTGAATAATCTCACTGCTTTCTAAACCTCATTTCAAGATACACTTTGGTGCAATGCATACTGCTTTGCCATCAAGTTTAGTCCCCTCAAAACATTGTCTGAAGATGTTTTTTCACAACCACACTACAACACTTTTCAGTCCATGAGTTGGGGTTGTTAAATTTATGAAAACAGTGTAAGACCACAAATACAATTTTGCTTTTGTCCTCAGTATTAAGTTTTGAGATTACATCATTGTTATCATAAGTGATAATAATGTTTATCCATTTGAAAATGTACTGAAGTGCCAGGAAAATAGCTCAATGGTGTAAGTGCCTGCCTGGCAAATGCAAAGTCCCGAGTTTGATCCCCAGTACAAATGAAAAAGAAAAAGAAGAAAGAAGGAAGGAAGGAAGGAAGGTACAGAAAGCTTCTTATGTAGAAGAAACTAGAAGCAAGTTGGAAATCAATGCTCACATCAATTAAATAATTTAAATCAATTTAATGAAACAATGAATGTAATATATATCAGAAAAACTATGTGAATGTTATATATATATAATTGCATATGCTTATATGACATACAATTAAATACCATAGCTTTTATAAATTGGAAATATATCCATAAAAAACCCTACATATATCTATCTATAAATCTGTACATCAGTTTCTCTATATAAATTATATGATTCTGTTTTGAATACTATATGACAAATATTCCCTGGCAAATGTTATTCTTGCCCTTAAATAGAATCTGAAGTCAAAATGTCATGTTAAAATTCCATTCTTCTAAAATATTTTCCAAATAAAGGTCAAATATCTTAAAATATTGTCTAATATAGTTATACAGAGACTATTGTTAAGTCCTGTTACCTGGAATAGATTTACAAGCATAAAGAAACTATTTGAGGAAATATTGGTGTTAAGTATGAGCTACTGTAGATCCAAGAATTACAGAAAATATAGTAGGAAAATATTGGTGAATGCACTTGAAAAATGAAATGTGTAACTTTGTCAAGGTTTGAGTCCACCTGACACAGTGACAACAGTAGTACTGGTAATATATGCTTGAATTTCATGCTTTCTTGAATGGAGACCCATTAATAATTACAAAATAATTCATATACTGTAATTATACTTTTATGAAAAAAGTTTTATTAATTTATCCTTTACATATTAAAAGAAGACATTTTGGAGTGAAACACCTGTCATGGACTTCATCTGTATTAAGCCAATGAAATTGTAACAAAATAATCCAGTTTAATTTGAATAAAAATAAATTTGGCAAAAGATGAACTAAAGTAAAATTTGGGAAGTTTAGAAAACAAATTTCCTAGTAACTTGGTATTTTATTTATGAATAATCAAAAATGGGCATTTCTGTGATAGATATATAATTAAAAACATTTGAGACTGTTTTGCCTTATTTACTTTAATATTAAAAATATCTGGTGCTGAGTTTTACTGATCTTACCTAGAATCAGGTAGTTTACTTGGGAGTGCCTAAATCCTAAAAGTGATGGTATTATTTAATGTAACTAAAAATTTTCATATTATATTCATCTTATCTAAAGTTACAAATGTGCAAGTATGATGAACACGAGAAGATTTCAAGCTTTTTGAAGTCCAGTTGCAATTTTTATTAAACGGAGAAATTTTTAATAAGCTAACTCTATTTGTAAACAGGAGAATTTATGAACATACTGGTGTTGAACCAAATTGGCTTGTGTATGTTAGTAGTTTACTTGCAGATTTTTGTTGTATCTAGGAAACAGGAGATTAGGGTATGGCAGAGCTGGCTGGGGAAGTAGGAGAGACTGGTTAAGGTCCCAGAACACAGGAGCAGAGTAGGCTCCGAAGCCCTGCAGGGAGACTGCTCCTGAGAATCACAGCCGACTTTGAATAGCTGGCCTAGATCGGACTCAGCCTGAGGTGAGAGACCCAGCCCTGCCCTGCAGGACCGTTCGCAGAAGGCTGAGGGCTTGCCCAGAGATGTGGGCAGCCGAAGAGGGTGGAGACACCTGCCTACAAGATCTCTCCGCTCTGGCCTGCCCTCCGACCTTGAGCCTTGAGGGAGTCCTTTTATTTGTTTTCTACTCCTCCACTCAGCCCAAGGTCACTCTGCAGAGCCTATTTATTCCCCTTTCTTCTCCTTTACATTTTCAAATAAAAGTTGGAGTCAGTTGTCACTCATTTCATCAGATTCTTTGTTCAAGATAAAAACCTGGAAACCAGGTTCACAAGGAGGCATGAGGCACCAAAAGCCGGGTAACCGTTAACTGCTGGCCACTTTTAGAAGACTGCTGAATTGGGTTTGTACCCCCTGGAATGGAGAGATTTAAGAAATTTGATCTTCTTTTTCCTTCTGTACTGAGGACAGGGTCTGCTGGTAGTGAATCTCCTGCTTTCAGCTTCCCAAGTGCTGGGATTGCAGGAATGTGCCACCACACCCAGTCTCAATCCCCATCTCAGCATGCTCCTGGGGGGCGGGGGGTGGCATTGAACACCCGGGATCGAACCGGGTCACGGGTCACGGCACTCTGCCTAAGCAGGTGCTTTAGTCCCCTGAGCTACCAGGCCAGCCCAATTTGATTTTTAAAATAACATGTAGAATATTTTCAGAAATAAAATAACCCAGTAAAATAGAGTTGATCCCTCTTCATGAAACTTTTCTGTTATTTCCTTAAAGGTGAATGAAACTGAGAACACAGATTATCAATTAGAAAGATAATTTCTAGAATTCAAAGCTTCAGATATTTATCCTACCCTGAAAAAATCAATCACCAGGGAAATTTCAATGAAAGAAAAATAATAAATTGAACAATAGAAAGATTTTGAAAAATACATTAAGATGTAAAACAAATAGTTTCGAAAAGAAAGAGAAATAATTTTGTAAATCTATAAACAAAATGAAAATGAATTGGATACAAGTACATGAATACATAATTATGTACACACATACACACACAAGGACACTGAAGCATTAACTTTAACAACTTACTGTTGGGATCACCTGCAGGCTGACTGTTGCTCAGGGGAGAGAAGCCAAGAAAACCCATTTGGTCTGATCCAATTTAGATATGCAAATTTTATCTCTTGTGCTTGAAAGGAACATTACAGCACAGTGTAATCTGCATTTTCAGTTGTAAGATATAATATTTCTAATCTAATAAAAATATCCCTCCATATTCCACTGTAACTCTCACCATATTGCATCCTACACATTGTTCCCTTTCAGCTTTAAATGTCTTTTAAACTTATCAAATAGGTTTCTTAGTAAAAGATAAACATATTATGGAATTTATCCTACCCACCAAAGAGAAAAAGAAATGTTAAGTGGTAATTAATTGGTAGTTCATATGTTGTGGGGGACAGACAAAACGTCCTGGGAGGACAAGAAAAAAATCATTAATCTATGTCAAACATATTAATTGATGAGTTTGAGAGAAAGTGAAACTTTGGAATTAAAATTTCAGTTTTTCCACTAATGATATATATTCACAGAAAGATATTATTCTTAACTAAGATTTTATCCACTTAGTCAATGACCTTTGTAAAATCATTTGAAAAAGAAACCTAAGGCTGGGGAGATAGCTAAGGTGCATAAACGACAGTGTGGCACGCACAATGTCCTGAGTTTGCTTTCCAGTACAAACAGACAAAATAAAATACCGGAAGTGAAAAAGAAACCTATTATGTTAAGTTTCGTTTGCAAATTATATTTTAGATAAATATTTTTTTCCTCACAAGACGGTCTTGGGCTGGCTCCGGAGGAGTGAGGGATCCCAAAAGCCCTGTGAAAGGTTTCACTCACAAGGGGGGCCTGGGCTTGGTCTGGAGAGGACCAGTGGGCACAGAGGAGCGCAGAAGTCCCCTGAGCTATCAGGCCAGCCCAATTTGATCTTTAAAATAACATGTAGAATATCCCACACTTGTGCAGGGCCTGGGCTTGGACAGGGAATATTGTTTTCCTTACCAAAAGAAATTAGTAAATACCTTCATTACATCAATGCTTATTTTTAGTATTTATAGACATGGTTTTTTTAAGTAGGAAAAGTAAATTATATATCTGCCCCACCCATCAACATGTACTCTTGCCTTTGTAATATTTCTGCAAATATCATGTGTCCATGGAAACAATTTAACTTAGATCAGCTTTTTTAATAGACAAGATAACAACAAACATTGATTGCAAATGTGGTCCTTACACTTGCCTAAACTTGCCTAAGCAAGCGGGTTAGACCGCTGAGCTATCTTGTCAGCCCAAGACCTTATTTTAAACACAGAAATCTGATGTATGCCTTTCCAGAGTTAATATATGATCCATAGTTGCCCTTTTTCTTCAGAAGAGTATCTCATCATTTTAATGGGTACCCAGCGCACATTACCTTCATCCACACTCAGGGCGCTCAGACAATGATTCTGCACTCGGGCACTCAAGGCAAAATTCAACCCAGGACCCTCCCATCTAGTGCCTACTTATTGGGATTGCTTCTACCTGCACTATAACATTGATTCAATGAAGACCAATAGTTTTTCTTCCTGAAGAGTTCCTTGCTTAACATGGAGTTTTGCAAACCATAGCACCCTATCAAAAAGGAATGCTTTTGTAGATAACCTTTACCATGGCTAGACTGAATTCTAGGGGGTGGAGTTCATTCATTCATTGAATATATGGTCTCTCAGGAGACAGTAAATGACAACATGCATTGTCCACCTAGATTCATAGGAACAAAAATGATAGATTTACTATATAATAAACCTCAGTTAATTTAAACCATGTTTACAAATATGCATAAATTTCAGATATAGTAATATTGGATGGGATAACAAAAGGATTCAAATAGTGCTTTAATTTACTTCAAATTTCACAACACATAAAAGTATATATGATAGTAAATATATATTTGGTATTCTACTACCTACTTCCTAAAGTTATGGAAAGTATTAAGGATTGAGGATTGATGAAAACAACATTAAGCTATTTAATTTTGTGAAAGCAAAAGAGTAGTGAAGGACATTTCCAAATATATCTGCAAGGCTTCTTTTATTTTTTATTTATTTTTATTTTTTACTTTTTGGTAATGGGGATTGAACACACAACCTTGCACTTGCCAGATCGGCACTTACACCACTGAGCTATTGCCCCAGCCTAAGACTTCTTTCTTTTCAAACTTTTTGGGAAAATATGTTAAATTAGACATGTATATACCTAATAATTGTGAAACCATATGCATGTCTTTAAATGTATTCCTTAAAGTTTATATATTTAGTTTAAAATTAAAGGAAGAAATAATTTCTCTCTTTTACCTGGAAGCATATCTTGTTTTGTTCTTTGAAACAGCATATTCCTTTATAGTTCAGACTGGACTTGAACTCTCTATGTAGTCCAGGCTGGCTTCTAGATGTGGCAACCCTCCTGACTCTGGCTCCTGAGTGCTAGGATTACACGCATGCCCCAGACACGCAGTTCAAACACATCTTTCTATATTCAGGTAATCTGGACAAATTGACTCAAAAGAACAACTCAAATGGGATATTAAAGGCTAGGGATATAGCTCAGCATTATAAGCACCTTCCTGGCAAGCACAAAAGTCCTTAGTTCAATCCCTGATACAAACAAAAAATAATGAAGTAAAGAAAAAAGAAAGGAAAAAAAAATATTAACCTCAGCCAATTTTTTTAATGAATAATTTGGACTTCGATAGAGCAGAGAGATACTTCATTTGTCCTGATATTTAAAGATGAGTCATGTTTCAAATAAAGTGTTTAGCACCAACTTGAAACTCATTAACAAAATAGACTTTCAGTGACTCCTCATATGTTAACTGCTAAAGATGAAGTTTTAGATTCACTGTAGAACTCTTAATTATGTTGGTTATTGGATGAAAACAAAGGGTATTTGAATTAAGCTAAAACTTATTTTTAGTAATAGATTTGAAATTTCAAATAAAATTGTGACTAACTTATAATCATATTTTTAAAATTTTGCCAAATACTTTTAAAAGTTCTTTAACATTTTCACCAGTCATTTACATCAAATAAAGAAAATAAAATTGCAAGAGCTGCCAAGATAGCTCAGCAGACTAAGTACCTGCTCAGGTAAGTGTGGGGACCAGAGTTGAATTATTTTTAAGGGGAGTTTTTTTTAAATTTATGTTGCCAGGACTAAACCCAGGCCTTCCAGCTTGCTAGGCAAGCATTGCACCACTGAGCCAAATCCCCAGCCCTATAGAGTTATTATAATTTATTGAAGATTTTTTGGGGAGTACTGGGGATCAAATTTGATACCTTGCACTTGCCAAGCAGGTGCTTATGCCACTGAGCTATCTCCCCAACCCCTGACTTTTTGGACCAGATTTTAATCCCCAGCACCACATGCCACATAGGCCCTGCCTCAGAGAGCACTGAGCCAACCACTGAGTCTGGGCATGGTGATGCACACCTGTAATCCCAGTGCTGAGGAGACTGAAACAGAAGGATCATTACAAGTTCATGCTGCATATTGAGACATACATAAAAGCAAAAAAAGAAAGAAAGAAAATGAAATTGCAATAGCATATACAAAACTGATGATCTAGGATCAGCTTTACACAGAGCAAGAACTAAAAGCTAGATATATAATAGCACAGGGCATCATTTTAAAAATATCTTTTATAAAATTTAGAACCATGTTTTGGTAAGCTATTTTCCTCTTACAGTAGCCTATAGAGTTTTCATTATTTTAGCATTCTACTGTAATCTAGGTTTTCATTACTGTGCAGTACAATCACACTATAATTTATTAAACCACTATCCTACATTTGGTTATTGACTTCCAGTGTTTTACTTTTAAGCCAACACTTCTTCCTTAGTTGCTTTTCTCACTGCTGAGATTAAAAATACCCCACCCTGAAAGTTAAAGAAGGAAGGGTGTATTTGGTTCACCATGTGTGGAGCTTTCAGCGCATAGTGTGCTGGCTCCACGGGCGTCACAGAGGAGAAACAGCCCCTGGGAGCCAAAGGCAGAAGGCAGGGAGGAAGCAAACCACAAGCTAGGAGTGAGAAACAGCAGGCAAGCCTGCTTCTGTTCCTTACATCATATCCAGTGACCTCATCCCTAAGGTTGGCAGCACTCACACCAGGTTGAGGGAGCCTGAATCCTAGCATAGAACCTTGAATCAATCCCAGGGTCACATCCTCAATCCCAGCATCACACCTTCTAGACTCTAAAAAGCCCCACCTATGGCTGAGTGAGGCTTGGTGACCATATAGACATCACCCATTACAACTTCTCTACATAGTCAAGTAATTTTAAGTAATTCTACAAATGACTCAGTGATCTGAACTGCAAGTCCTTCAGGGACCTTGATTTAGAATGCTTTTTCAGATTTGCTGCAAAAGAAGCATAGATAACATAGGGCATTTTGATATATGTATCACCCACTGTTACTTATTAATATTTTATATTAGTATGGTTCATATATTGTAACTAATGAAATGACTTTCATATATTATTAATCAAAATTCATGATTTATTCAGGGTTTTTTTGTTGTTGTTTTCACTCTAATGTGCTTCTTTCTGTTCCAATACACCTTTTCTGTGCCCATCCAGCATTTATACTTATAAACTGCATTTCTTTAAGCTTCTGTTGGCTCTGGCAGTTGCTTGGGCTTTTGCTTTCTTTTTTATTTTGTTTGTTTGTTTTGCCTCTTTTTTGTGACAAAGTCTCTCCATGCAGAGTTCAGGCTGATCCTGAACACACTTTGCACACCAGGCTGGCCTGGAACTCGTGGTGATCCTTCTGTCCCAGCCTCCTGAATGCTGGGATTACACGCATGCACCACCATGCCTGGGCAATGTTTCTGGCTTTTGATGGCCTTTAGAATTTTGAGAACTAACCAAGTATTGTGTAAGTTTTCTGCCTATTTGGAAAAAAGAAATTCTTTTTCCATGTTACTCATCGAAACACTTCTTAGCTGTGAATTTCTAAATCCAGTCCATGTCTGTTCAGGAAGACAATCCAACTGTGTTCTACTTGCTTGTATATTTCAAATGCCCCATCAATGTAGTATTCCCCTAACCCATAATACAACTCACAGGAGTTGAAAACAAATGAAAGAATCATTATAACCTATCAGAGCAACACTTCTACTGTTCCAGACATTTGACTGAAATCTTTATATAATCCAAAGTTCTCTATGAATTTTTCTCTTTTTCTTCTCAAAATACTATTTATATAATACTAAATATATCAACTAAGTGAATGCTTATGCTAGATCCCCTGACTACATTTTTTTCAATAGTATTTTAAATTCAGCCCTTAATAGTCTCCTCGGCATTGCAAAGAACACTGAAACTAAAACAGGACTTAACTTAAAAGTAATAAATAATATTGTGGGATAAATGGAAGTTCTCATGAGATAAGGTAGAGAGTAAAAGAACACATTTTTCCATTAGTGCTAGAATGTCACTTGTCTCATTTCCATCAGAAAATAAATCCTTTAACATATCTATAGTAAAAACATAGCCAAATGTAGATTAATCAGAGTCCTAAGAAAAGTTACAAAAACTTTCTGTATATTAACCTTAGGTTTTAACCTTTTTAAGATATAGGAATAAGTTAACTGCTGTTAAAAGTTTGAATTAAAACAATGAACCGAGAGAAACAGAAAAGAAAAAATTCTCACCTTATCATTATCTCTACTAACACATATTGTCAGGCAAATAACTGGAAGGACCTAAAGTTTCTAACAAGTATAAAGACAAGCAACAGAACACTTACCATTGCTTCTTAGGAAAGGTGTGCCTGACAAAGGAACATGCTAAAACCCAGTCTGCTGCTCAAGAGCATGGATTACGTTAAATAGGCTAAATTCAGTGTCACTCACATTGAACTGTGCCCAAAATTAGCCACACTTCCTCAAGATTTTGCTTCTTCACTTACTTTTCAAGATGGCTCATTTCATTCACAAACCAATGTTTCCAAGAAATTATAGTTTTAGATCTGTCTTAAGCCTGTATCTATTTTTCCCAGTCTATGAACCTTCTAAGTAGGAGTCTCCCACCCACCAAAGAGGAAGCTAAAAGGATTTACAGGTGCTAAAATTAAGCCAGGCTTATTGGTGTACAGGAATATTAGAGGTGTATTGAGCAGCCTACGTTTGTCTTTCCAGCCCTTTCCTAAATGTCCAGGCAGGAAGGCTTCATTTCGCTCGCAGCACCAAGTACCCCAGGGGTTGACTGTACTGCATGCCAGTGCTTTTGGAAGTGCCATAAAAGCCTGGCTCCTTGCATGACTATTTCATTCCTCAAGGCCCGAACAGAGTGTCCCTAGGCCATAATTACACAGTCTTTTTTTCTTCCCGTGAGAAGAGCCTTTGCAAGATAGCTATTACACCTCTATTCCGCTACAGTTTACTTTAAATAAATGGCTGGATTGTAAGAACAGATTATTAGCTGAAATGAATTGGACTTTTATTGGTTGAGTATGTATATTGTGATATAAGCTACAAAGTTGTGGTAATTGGTTTTTAAATTTTATTCAAGACCTATCAGTCACAGGGACCTTCAACTTGGCATTTAGATGCCTGTATAGTTATAGAAACAGGATCATTAAATATTTAGCCTCCTGTAACAGCTTGTAAGCTTTTCCAGATATTTTCTATTCATATTTGGGCCTACACTTAACACTATCTGGTTCTCATATCTTATAATTTTCATTTTAAATGTCACATGGCTCTTTATCTTTTTGAGTATAAAATCTCTTTCCTTTTGTGAAAAAATTTGAGTTTTTCTAACAACCATTTCCCAGCACTGATTCCCATCTTGCAGTTTTTATGAAAATAATCTTTTTCCTATAGAATTGGTTTTAATCACCATCACCAGTAAGTGATTTTTTTTGCATGTGACTTATTGTAAAAATCTTTTGTTTCCCCATCCTGGGATTCCTTACAGGATTTGCATTGATTGCTGGTTTGTATTTAGGGCTCTTTTTTCAAAACAGATACTAGGTGAATAAAGAAACAAACCTTACAGAATAACTTACAAATCAGGGCAAGATTAGGTTCCTAAGCTATAGTTCCCTTTAAAGTTTCTCACTAGGCAATTAAAGAAACATGAAAGCGATACACATTTGGGTAGAAGAGGCTAATCTGTGAGACAGGCTTTATTAATTTGTCATGGTTCCTGTTACATGCATTTGAAATAAATATTTTGTTCATCATCCAAGTCAAAATTATCAATGAAACAGACAATCCTGACAAGATTTGTATTTGGATTATTCTGCTTTTCTGCCCTTTAAAGGGAATCATTAATTTCCTGCTTTCCCATGGGAAAAATTTCAATGACCATTTATATGGAGATGTAATTTTTCTTTATACCTCAGCATCCAATTACGTGTAGCTAATGGAGAATACTCAGTCTGTTTTTACTGTTTTCACATATTATGTCATAAGTGAAAATATTTTTAATGTAATGGCCCACAATCAAAGCCACTAAAGCCAAATACTTTCCCCGCCCATATTTAAATTCAAAATTACAAACTCTCTGGGATAAATTGCCATGCAGACCTTGATCAAATTATCCAGGCCCAGCTGTATACAGAAGCACAAGTCTAGTAAATATTTGCAACCCATTATAGTCTCTTCTTTGGTGATTAACAATCCATAAAGAGATTTTAAGAAAGCTACTGGTTTAATCTACACGGGCTTTACATCTAGGATGCTATGCTGACCCAGGCTGTTAGGAGAGGAAGTCAATGGCGCAGCCACAATTTCTACACTACGACAGTGAATTTTTTAAAACCCAGAGGAATTACAGGCCCATTTACTCCATCTGTGGTACACGGCGAGATAAACAGGAGTAAGAGTGTACGGGACTTCAGTTACAGAATATAATGATTGTTCGGGACATCAATGGCTAACAAAACACACGTTAGCATGCTCCGTAGGGTTTAGTGTTTTCCATAAAATGAGAGAAACAGGCTTTTTATAGCCAAACCAAAACTGTCTGGAGAGCTGATCTATTGCATTTTTATAAGCATCTAATATTTTTATGACCTCTTAGCAAAACAATGAAAATTTAATTTCTACTGAAAAAAACCTTGCTTGACTTAGTGTCATTATCTAGGAGTTCCACCTCCGCAATTGTCAAATGTAACTTTACTAATACAGAAAAGGGCAATCAGATATGATGAATACAGTATATCAGGCTCTGTATTTGTAGCATCCAACAAATAATCTGGAAATAATAGGAAAAAAATAAAATAGTTAAAATAAATGAAGTAATTTTCATAGGTTATTCAGAGTCCCTTTCAAAAACCAGTTTGTTCATGCTGTACAATAATTATGTACTAGGCATTTGATTGAAGTTCAATCTATATCTGGGACGCAGATGGTGTTCAGGTTTAGCTTATTGAGTAGTTTTATCTTGAGCAGAGCATTTGCAATGTTAAACAAACAAAATGTTATGCTCTTGACTTAATAGAACATTCTGATAGCCTATCATCATTAAAGCAGAACCAAAAAAGTGTTTAAAAGTTTCACAGTTGGGGGATATTACACATTCTGTCCCTTGTGATTCTACTTGCTCTTCTCCTTATGTCAGAGCAGGATGCCTATCAAAAGAAGACAATAGACAGGAGGCAAAAACTAATCCAAATTTAGTTTTTCATTGATACCCTCTTTAACAACTTCTTTCTCCTTTTTTTTTTTTTTTCCATTTTATGTACAGGTCTCATTATTGCAGCTCTGACTCACAATGATCTTCCTGATTATAGGCATGCACTACCTCACCCAGACTCCTTGGCTCATGGAGCCCAGGGGAGGGGAGGGTGGGAGGATGGGGTGGTGCAAGAAGGAGCGGAGATCAAACCCTGGTCCCTGCACTTGCTAAAGCAGTACCTCACCTGCCCCCCATTTTTTCTTTCTCATCCTATTGTTTCTTTCTACTGTATTAACTAGTAATGTGTTTTTATATTCACTTAGATTTTTCCTGACACACGAAAGCTCTTAGTGAATGATCTCAGAATTTAACAAAATTCACTCATTAGTTGTCAGTGGGTTTATTTGTATTCTTCCTACTCCAAGAATTTGAGGCGGGTTTAAGTAATATAATGAATAAATATAAGAGAATTTTTGAAAGACTTTATTGAAATGAGTGCCTCAAAATTATAAAGAAAATAATATATTCGATGAATTAAAGTATCATACTTGAGCAGTTTGTAACATAAACCCATGTGTATTGCTCAAAGTGTTCCGGGGACTAGGTATAAGATTCTACAATATAGGTAGGATTTTAAACATCTTTCTCAATGCTGCTCACTTATTTCCTGTTAATGTGTATTAACAGAAAATGTATTTATCAAGGAACAATAATTTTGTCAAGTGACAACAGTTATATGATGGACAATCACTTAAGAACATTCCTTCTTTCCCTTCTGTATTTAGGACAGGATGTACAGGGTCTACAGGGTCTCACTACGTAGATCGGACTTGTAGTGATTTTCCTGTTTACAGCCACCCAAGTGTTGGGATTACAGGCACACGCCACCACATCCAGTCTCCGTTGCTGTCTCAATGTGCCCCAGAGGTGGGGCTAGCATGGCACTTAGGGTACTTAGGCTGCTGCGCTCCATCTAAGCAGGTGCTGTGGTCCACTAGCTATCAGGCCCGCCCAAGACCATTCTTCATAATATCCTTTGTTATAACTTGAGGCCATAAGATCAAGGTATAAAGCAAAGTAAGCACTATCATAGTTTATCTGTTAATGGTGCCTTACACTAACAAAGATAGTTGTATTTTTTCAAATTTTTTTCTTATTTACTTTTTAATAAAAGAGACCTTTATTGCTCTCTGCATGACAGGGGCTTCCACAGGAAAGCCAAGGACCTGAGACCACGAAAGCTTGGGGCTTAGGAAGGGGGCAATGTGACTTCTTGGGAGTTGATTGGGAGGAACCGGAAGAGGTCTCAGGAGCTGATTGGGGGATATCTGACATGTGCAGAAAACAAAGAGGAAGTTCAGTTAACCAAGGGGTTGCAGACAGAAGTCAGTCTAGGTATGGCACATGGGCAAGCTGACTCAGTGCTGCCTCGCCGCATGATGGCTTGGGGACCACTGTTTGGGCGCTTATACCTTTTTCTTATACCTTTTTCTTGTTAAAAAAAAAAAAAGCAGAGGAAGGGGGGCCAACTCTTTTAAACTACTTTGTGCTGAACAGAGGTGTCATAATAAGGGCTAGAAGTTTGTGCCAGGTGTCTCAGCTGGGCTGAGGAGCTCTCAGGTGGTATCTGTATTGAAGAAATCTTGAGAGAAATTATAAAAGGCAAGGTGCTATGAGGAGTAATACTGTTACCATTGTGATGGGGCCTAGGAGAGAGGGCCCATGATCAGAAAGTAGGACCCCACTATGAGCAACATGGAGAGGTGTACCTGTAGCCTAACTGGTGATGAACTTTTCAAGGTAGTTGCAGAGACTTTTTACCTTTGCTGTGATGATTCTAGATTCATTCATAAAGTGACAGCATTCCTCAGCTACATTTTTCTACTATAAGGACATCTAAATTTCAGTGGTTTTGGATAGTGACTGCTGCAAGACTATCTGATTTTGGAGTGAACTGACAGACATTGCTATGTCTTCTGTTTGTGGCACCCAAAAGAAAGTTGTTGGTAGAGGTGAGCTGCAGTGCCTATCCCTGACCTGCCTCCAGCTCCAAGGACAGAGAGAACATTCTTGCCAATAAGGGACATGGACAACTCTTTGCCTTCAGGTGAGGTGTGTTTTATGTGTTTATGTTAAAAGTGACATTTCTATGGTGTCTTGAGAGTTTAACATTGGGGCTGGGACAGGAAGGATTAGGGTACAAGTTCCTGTCTACCAGGGAGGAAGACAGGTGTGGACCCCTATGTGACAGTCTAGAAGCCATCCTGCAAGGGTAGACGGCAAGAGATGTGTTGTGGGAGATGTTATGGGAACAGTGGAGAAGGTCTCCCAGCAGGTGGGAGGAGTTCTGAGACAGTGAAACTAGACAGGTAAGAGTAGCTGGCCAGTGATGTGAGTTACAAATAGATAGAGGTCTTACCTAAGACCTCTAAGACTAAGGGACAAGCTGAATAAGGGCAAAGGCAAAAATGAACACCTTGCTGAAGTGGTGACATTGGTAGTCTAAGATAGACAGTGGAGAGTTGAGAGTCCAAGGGTTATTCCTTCAAGGGACTAAGGGGCAACATTAGTATACTTAGTTTAGGCATCTGAGGCAAAAAAGAAACTCAGCAGGGTTTTCCTCAGCATACTAAGTAAATTTGTGGAGCTTCTGATAATTAGTGGCTTTGTGGGAAATCTTTTTGGGACCTGCTATCAGGAAGCCAGCCAGAATGGCCCTAAAGGATGAGCCATGATGCCCCTAATAGTCTCAGTGGTGGTCAGCATCTGGAACCCCTACTATGCCTGCTGGGTGGTTAGGGTCAGTGTGGTGTCTCCAGTCTGCTTCTGCCTAAATAGCTTCCTGAGTTGGACTTTCTGTTGGGGTGACAAGGTAGAGGTAGGGATAACATATAATTCCTTAAAATGGAGATCATAGGCATTAATGACAAATTTGGGTTGTTTTATATAGTTATGTGGGTCAGCAGGGAAGGAGACTAATCAGGGAGAAATCTGGGATAGGTCTGATAGGCTGAAAGGAACATGAACACAGATCAAGCCCTCAGGGTGCACTATTTTATGCAGTTGGGTTGAGAAAATGGTGCTTGGGTACAAGATGAAAGCTGACTACAAGATGGCAGCAAGAAACTGGAGGCAAGGTGGCAGGAGTGGGTGAAGGGAGACCAGTATGGTGTGAGGAAGTAGTGACAAAGGAGCAGAAGAGGGAGAAAGGTGGAAGCAATATGAGGTGAAGGTTGAGGGGTGGACAACAGAGACAGTGCAGGGGGATCTAATGGATCTGACTGAGGAGAGGGAGGAGGTTGGCTGGTTGTAGGTATTGGCAAGCAGGGGCCGTATCATCCAGGGAATCCTAAGGGCAATCAGATAGAGGGACTGGTAATGTAGACAAACCCTAAGAGCAATAGAGTCTGTCCATAAGGAATCTCTGACTGCTTACGATTGAGATAACAGAAGTTGTCTATGTTCCAGAGAACATTCAAATCAAAAGTGCTGTCTTTGGGCCAGAGGCCACCATTGTCAAGCTTATGTTGGGGCCAAATTGGCAATAAAAAAGAATAATTCTTTTGGTTTGAGGATCTCCTGGAGACTGAGGGTTTTTAGAATTTTTTAAGAGACACCTGAGCAGAGTGCCTTTTTTGGATGGGGAAGGAATATTTCCCATAGGGAAGCATGAACCAAACAGCCAAATCCTGGCACATGACCACAGAGAGCCGTCACATTTTGGAGTGTGACAAGAACTAAGATATGTCCCATCAGCCTACATCAATGGCCATGTAGAGGACAGAGAGACATCCAGTTGAGGGCTGAGAAATGCTCTAGGACCAGAGGCTGTCCTGAGGTGAGCCCACTAATTTTTGAGAAAAAAAAAAAAACAAGACAGGAGATCCCAGTGTGAGAGGTGGCTCATATCTGATAATTGCAGACTGGTGTTGGGTGAAGGCTGGCAGTGGCAAAGGCAGGGACAAAAGAAGAGAAGAGTGATTTGATTGCCTGGTGGCACAAAACTGAAGGCGGACCCCAGAGCCATGCACCTCAATTGATCCAAGTCACTGCACCAGAGTGTAAGGGTTTTCCTTCCATGCAAATAAAGGATAGGAGTGAAATAAAAGAGGCATTTATTGCTTGGTTCAGTAGATGTGTTTCCATTGTGAAGCTGGTGATTCCTCTCAAAAGATACTTTCAGGTGGTGGAAAAAATTATTGGACACAACATTATTCAAAAGATTTTCCATGAATGATGTAATACATGATGGAATTTTTATCATTAAGAGTTGAAAAATTAGAAATAATATAAAGCAAAAATTATAAATGCAAAGGGTCTGAGAAATGGATCACAATATCCACAAAATGATTAATGTGTGAAAGTTTAGCTTAACATTTTGTTGGACTTTCTATATACTATACAAATTTTTGCTAAAATATAAACCATTTCAGGTATAGAATGCTAAAATCAAAGTAATGTGTGGCTCTAGAGACTGAAGCCAGGATGTTAGCACTGAGCTATGTCCCCAACATTTTAAAAATTTTTGGAAAAGGTGTTGTCAAGTCCCTGAATTGACATGGTTGGGCTACAACTTCTGACATTTCTGTCTCAGCCTTCTAAGCCTTCTAGCTTCTAGGCCCGTATACCCATGCCTGGCTTCCAAAATCCAACTTTAAAGAGTATCTGAAGTAGACGATGCCAGTCATATTTACATTACATATATAATTTGAGACTATTTCCTTTTGAAATTTAATATAATTGGATAGATCTTGCAAAAGGAAAGAGGAATTAGTATCCCAAAAGGGTATCTTAATGTCAGTTTTTCCCTCAAAATGAATTGTTCATGGAAAGGTTTGTATGAATTTAACAGAAATAATCATTAAAAATTATCAATAATTCATCCATAATATCCCAGATCCTCATTTGCTTATTTAAATATTTTAGTCAAAAACTAAGGAAAGGCAGTATATATAATGTGTTTGTCTATTGTTGTGAACTTTGTCTTTTTTAAATTAATTTCATTGAGAAACAAATGGCAATGAGACACTTTCAAAATAGGTTAGTACGACAGTTACAATAATTAATACATTTCATATCATTGCCTTCATAGTACTTGTTCATAGTATAAGATGCAGACATGATATCCTGTCCAAATACTATTAGGACAAATCTTTATTCTCATTGAATTAACAGAAAATAGTTGTATATATCTATCCTAACTAATTTGTATATATAGATACAAAATGGTCTTCCATTATATCCCCTTTTTTGTTTAGTTTTGTCAGATGGGTATTCCATTGCCATTTAAATACTGTAGTTGCATGAATTCAGAAAAATAATCTAATATAGTCCACTAGTCCATAATAGTAGTGGGTTATCCATTGGACTGGCAATGTCAGAAGTTGTTGACTTGAACCTTTACATCTCAGCATATTAATATGGCTTTACTGTTCATACCTTGTTTTTATATTTTTATGCTGGATGGTTAAAACTAAGGTTAAGTAAGATCTATCTAAGAAGAAATGGAACTTTTATATCTGACAGCATCAGTCAAATCCCTTCAGGATTTACCCTGAAATCCTGTACAGCACTTTGTAGATCTTTGTCAGTATCAGCCATGTGGATGAGCCACAGCGATTGCTTGACCAATTTGCTGTCTGTGAAAGCCTGAGAGAATGTTTTCTCTCTAGGGGACAATCGTTAGGTGCATTATACATCATCAATCTCTTTCCTCTGTGACCCCATAATCTCCTTTATCAGAAAATTTGGGACACCACTGAGTTATAGGATGTTACAGTACAGGTTGATTTATGTCCTGAGTCCTCACTGACCTTGCATGGCTAGGGCCAACATGTTGGCTATCCTTGCAGCCCTTCTTTTTCTCTAAGTTTTGGTCTACAAACTTAAGTTTTTAATCCTCCAGAAGAGATGCTTAATCATATTATTACTCTATAACATGGGCAATTGAGATTAACTTCACTATCTATCTGAATATCAAACATCTTAGATATGACATGGAACAGGTATTTTCCTGAAGTATTGATATGTCAAACTATAAATCCCTAAAGAATGTGAAGAAAAAAAGTGAAAAATAAAAATATATTTTGAAAACTAGGAATAAACAATTACATAGTTTTACAAAGAAATTTAGAAATCTAACCATATACAGCACTGTAGTAGGGCAGCCCTATGACATTTCTTTCTTGTTTCTTGTTCATTTATTGTCCTTTTTTAAAACATTTACTTGAGATCCAGTATAGCAATAATTGATATGACATTAGAAGGAGTACATATTCAGAAAACCAGAATGACGGACATACCAACCATGGCACTAGTATTACACATTGCTATCTTCAGTACTGTTGTTTAGTTCACAGGTATGAACATATATATTTAGTAAGAGTGAAAATGCTACCAGTTAACTGCAAGTTTTAAAACCCTTCTGAAGATTCTCAGGTTCATTGCCTTAACCCTCTGGTGCATATAAATGTATGGTTTTTGCCCCTGTCATGTTTTCTAGCTTTTCTCCTTTCCCTCTCTTCATTCTTTAACCTTTAAGTTTTCACTTTCCTTCTAATTGTGCTGTACATTTCCATTTTTATTTCTTCTTTTGAGTTCTTACAGCATGGAGACTATATGATACCTACACATGTTGGTCTGTTTTATTTCATGTATGAGTATTTCTTCAAATGGTATTCACTTATGTATAAAGGTTTCTGTTTATCATTCTTTGTAGCTTCATTGCATAAAAATACCACATCTTTTTCATCCACTCCACAGATGATGGGCATTATAGTTGCTTGCAAGATCTGGCTATCCCAAATTGTTCTGCTGTAAATATACATGCACATATATCACTATGATATGATCTTTTCAGTTCTTCTGGAAAAATTGCCAGGACAGGGATAGCTAGATTGAATGGGATTTCAAGATCTAGTTTTTTAAGGAGTGACTATACTGATTTCTGTCATGGTTACACTACTCTACATTTTCATTGACAGTGGAGAAGAGTTCCTTTTTCCCCAGAGCCTCCCCAACATTTGTTGTTGGATGATTTCTTTTTGACAGCCATTCTTTCCAGGGTGAGATGATATTTCAGTGTTGTTTTAATTTACATTTCTGGATGGCGGTTGATGAACATTTTTTCATGTGTTTGTTCACTTCAATAATGTCATCCTTTGAGATGTGTGTGTTCATCTTGGATGCCCATTTCTGGATTAGGTCTTAAAATATGCGCTTCATCATTTTTTAATTCTTTATAAATTCTACAGAGAAGACCTTTGTCTGAGTGCTTATAAGTTAAGATTTTTTACAAATTTGTGTCTTGTCTTTTCACTTTGTTGGTAATTTCTTTTGACGTGCAAAAATTCTCAACAAGAGGAGGTCCCAGTTGTTAATTCTTTCAAGTATTACCCATGAAATTTATTTTTCATTCATGAACTCTTTGTCTATCCCTATGTCTTCAAAAGTTTCTCTTCCAGGGGATCTAATGTTTCTATTTTAATGTCTAGATCTTTAATCTATTTTGACTTTAGCTACCATTTTTGAATTTCTATCATTTTTGTTTAGTGAAATTCTGTATCATTTCTTTTTCTTTTTCTTTTTTTTTTTGTCTTTTTT
>PVKA01019827.1:0-11934 GCA_004027165.1 Ctenomys sociabilis
TTTAGTGATGGATATACTAATTATACTGATTCGATTACTATACAATGGATACAAATTTCAATACATACTATATGCCATGAATACGTATAATGATGTATCAAATACTTTTAATTTGTATCATCTAATGATTATATTAAAATAGGTATTTTTTAAAAAGTTATTAAAATAATTTGATACATCTATATTCTTTACATTCTAGTTTATATAATTTGGGGCCAAAAGCAGATTTTTCTAAAGCCTTTGATCATGATTTTTTTTTTTAAATTCTATTCAGCCAGGCATGATGGCACATGCCTATAATCTCGACACTCAGAGACTGAGGTAGGAGGATTACTGTATTGCAACTTCAAGACCAGCCTGGGCTACAAAGTGAGCTCCAGGCCAGCCTGAACCTCATAGCCAGACCTCATCTCAAAAAGAAAAAAGAGGGGATGGAGAGATGGCTCAATGGAATAAGCGCTTCCCTGTTAAGCGCAAGGGCCTGAGTTCAATCCCTTGGTTCCGCCAAAAGAAAAAGAAAAAAAAATTATATATATATTTATGGTTAGGTCAGTTTTAAATCAATGAAAACATTTCAAAATTTCTAGATCTTCTGAGAGAAAAAACAAAAATATAAACAGCAAAAGAGACAGGAGAGATGTCATAGACAAATTTCAAGTGGAAAAAATGTGGCTAAAAAGGATTTCAAAATGAACCACAGCACATTAAAAATGCTCAAATGGCTCACCACGCTGAAAAGCTGAGTGTACCCAAAGCTTCTCCTCATGGTACAAATGGAGCACTTAAACTTAAAATAAGGCTACTTGTTAAATTCTCTTAGGCTTCAGAAGACATTAAAAAGCATACATTCATGTGACATTTAAGTATGGTGTCTTCAAGAATGAAATTATCTTTCTGTATTTTGCTTCAAGTTATTTGTTTGAAAAATTTTCATCTGACTGTTCTCATCTGACTATAATTTCTCAAATTTATTTTTCATAGGATTGTGTTCTGTCCTACAACATGAAGGATTTTTAATATTTAATACTTAGTTTCATTATCTCTACTATGAAATCAACTCTGATGTCTTCATTACTTAATCATCAAAAAAAATCAAATATGAAATTTGCTTTTATTATAAAAAGCAATCTATTTGTGAGAGTTCATCTAAAACCTCACTAGTTACTAAGTCTTATAAAAACAGATGAGTTCACTTTTTAAAATGTGAACTGATAATCCTTCCACATTAATATAAAATTACTAAAATCTGAAAAGTCAGCCCTTCAAATGTAAGTTCCTCATAAATTCTATAAGGATTATATGAAGTTAGGTATTTTTAGGAAAGTTATTAAAATAATAGGTCCATCTGGTGCTCTACTTTAGTTTATATAATTTCAACTTTTATCAGCATACTAAAGCAAACAATATTAACAAAAGACCAGCAATTAAGTTCATCCACAATAGCCCAACTGGTAATATAAAGGACTTCTGAACAAACCCTTTAAGTTTTGTGTTTAAAAAGAAAAAGACTGATGTTTAGATTACTGTTGTAATTAAAAGAAGGCTCATGGATATGATTTTGACTTTTATTAATAACAATGAGCTTTATGGCTTTTGTTTCAAATGGAAATAAATTATTTTATTCCATATATCATTATACTTCTCTTCCTTCATGTATTATCTTTTTTCCAAAATGTGAAGGAAAATTATCCTTTCAACAAAGACATGTAATTGGTTTAAAAAGAAAATTCACATTACCTTTTACACAAAGTATATTCCTCGCTGCTTGTGATTCCCCTAGGTGGTGGGCGGAAATGCCAACCATTACAAGACCCTAGGGAGTAATCAGGATATAGTCTTATCATTTGAGGCTACCTAGTAGTGCTGATATTTTTATGTGTAATAAATATTATAATCCCTCCTCATACACCATCCCAGATGATGTAAAAAAATCTGCCTCTAAGAATAAAAATCTACCCATCAATGAGTTAAAATACATCAACTATGGAAAGTGCAGAAATTACCACAGAAGCAGCTCCCCCACAGTTAAGTCAAGTTGGCCCTGATTCTGTTCTAGCAACTAGTGGGCCTCTCCAGTACAGTCTCTTTCTAGGAACTCTGGAGGGAGGGAGGTACGCTTGTCGTTTCTAAAGCATGGACTATCTCTACCAGGAATTCCTTCAGGAATGGAAAAAATGATTGCATCCTGGAAGGATATCTTATATAACAAATCCCACCTCGGCATACCTAGTGAGAAGCAGCTCCACACTGTCATTCACAATCCTTACAATTTGTGATTCCTGTCACAATACAATGTAATCCTTTTTTATAATTGAAATAAAGTTCAACTAGGTGAATTCTGACAGAAGAGCTTATAAAATAGCTTTAATTACTTTTGTAATTAATAAGAGTTTTTATTTGTTTAGATGTGACTTCAAATAAGCTAAAGAAAATAAAGGATTAAAACAAGAGGCTAGGGCTGAGAGACTAAAGAGTCATTTTATCTGACTCCTTGTAAGTCACTGTGCCCCACCCCCTAGAAAAGAAAAGCTATTTTTCCTGGTTAAGCTTAAAAGTATGTTTCATCCTTTACTAGCTGGGTGACTTTGTGGAAATCACTAACCCTCAATATACATTTCATCACTTATCAATAGATGGAGGCATGCCACATCGGCCCTGCCCACAGGGCACGCTGAGAGGGTGACCAAGACTGGGCCTGGTGGTGCGAGTCTGTAATCCCAGCACTTGGGAAGCTAAAAACAGGAAAATCACTACAAGTCCAACCTACGTAGTAAGACCCTGTAGATCCTATACTAAAAAAAAAAAAAAAAAAAAAAAAAATTAAAAAAAAGAAAAAGAGAGAAGGACCCTAAGAAGTTTGTCAAGGTTTTGGGAAAATCATGACTATAGTACACAGCTTGTCACAGGCACTCAGTGACTCTTCTCCCTTTTCTCTAGCAGATCAAAAAGAACTCAGCTTTGGATTGGTTATAATAGCCTGGGGTCAGGCGAGATGTTCTCATTCCAGACTGCTAAGAATACTCTTTAAATTTAGTTGTACATGGAAGCAAGACAATGACTAGGTGACCTCCAGAGTTCATCTCCTACCTCTATTACTCTGCTATTATATGAAAAGCCGCCAGGGAAAAATTGCTTTCAGTGCTCCTACTTTCTAAAATTCAACTTTTTGTATTTTCTCCTGTATCTCAATCTCAATTCCATGTATTATAATTTAGTAAATTTCCACCCACTAATTAATAAATACCAAAGGTCAGAATCACAGCTATGACAAGTTAAGAAAATTTGGCACTTACCTTCTTCTAGGTCTTCCACATGATATCCCGAGAGGACGTTACTAGTGGCTGTCTGAAATTTTTCAAATGAAAGACATACAAACAATAATCAGTTAGTAATGAATTAAATTTGAATATTTTAAAATTTAAAACAAAAAGTAAAGTTGGAGGGGCCAGGTAGATGGCTCAATAGAACAAGCGCTTCGCTGGTAAGCGCAAGGGTATGAGTTCAATTCCTGGTTCCGCCAAAAAAAAAAAAAAAAAGTTAAGTTGGAATATTTAGAAATATTTGGGGAAAAAAATGTTAGACTTGAACTTACTATGTAGCCTATGCTGGCACTGAACTCAGGGCAATTCTGCCTCAATCCTCCAATAGTGAAATAATTCATAATTTTAATATGCTACAAGAGATATTTTTTACTCTGTTCTATGTTAAAACTGTAATTTAAATGGAAAAAAAAGCACTGTCAGGAACTCTTAAAAAAAACTGCTAAGAAAACAAAACTGATAGATACTCCTCAAACAAGAATCAGCTGCTAGCAAATCAGAAAATTTAAGTTTTGAAACCCACAAGGAGAGTACTTTCCATTATTTGTTCATTTCACTTTCCTTTAGTATCTACAGAATGAACAACTTAAAGAGGTGCCTTAAAAAGTAAATAAATAAAAATAAAGAGGTGCCTTTTCTCCCGCAGTTAAGGCTTGCTACCACTTTGTGGCCTGGAGGCACTTCCTGCCAAACCACATTGCAGTCTAGTTTTAACCCTTGGTCCACAATAAATAAGGTTATGGAGGGACCAGGGAGATAGCTCAGTGGAGTAAGTGCTTCCCTGGCAAGCACAAGGAGCTGAGTTCAATCCCTAGTTCCACAAAAAAAAATAAAATAAAATAAAAAACGCTATGGAATTGCTCGCTCTAATTCCCTGGACAAATATCTACTCTGTGCTTTCGGCACTGATATTACCCTAAGCCGGTGATGGCAAACCTTTCAGAGATCAAATGCTCAATCTATAGCCCAAAATCTATTTATCTCAAAGTGTCAACAATGCAATTAAACTTAACGGTTAGTTCAGGAAAAAAAAAAAACTTGTACATTAACATCTTCTGTCTTAAGAACAATACACATATCACAGATTCACCAACACTCCCCTAAGCTTTCTACCTCCAAATGCTACCAGGTGCCAACCATGGCACTTTTTCCTATAGCTGTAGCATTTTGTATGCTGGATCATTGCTAGTTATGAATAGATCTGCAAAACCCCTTAAAGACTTTGTGGCATATGGTGAAAACACAGTAAATGATGGGCTGTTGGGTGGAATAATGGACAGACAGGAGGAGGATGGATGGATGGATGGATGGATGGATGGATGGATGGATGGATGGATTACTGAGTACTTTAAATACACTATGTCCAAAACATTCACAGACCTTGCCCCAAACCCCAACTTCTTCTAGTGTTCTTAATTTCAAGTTAAAGATAGCCTGGCTAAAATTTTAAGTGCCATTCTTCTATCCTGAGTATAATCCAAATCTTACCCAACTAGATTTTTTTTTTTTTTTTGCCTTTTAGGGAAGGATCTATATGGTGTTCAGGGTCTCACTACTAGTTTGGACTTGTAGTGATCCGCCTGCTTATAATCTCCCAAGAGCTGGGATAACAGGCCCGCCCAACAACACCCAGTCTCAAGTGCCCTCTCAGTGCGCCCCAGGGCGGGGCTGGCATGGCAGGCCCAGGAATTGAACTCGGCCTCTGTACCTGCTTGCAGGAGCTCTAATCTGCTGAGCTATTTGGCCAGCCCTCCAACCAGATCTCAATTATCTTAGTCTCTACTCCTGCTGCCACTATCCTACTTGTCTCATCTACCCTGGAGCAATCTACCCTGTGCCATCACTACTCTGTATCAAATCACCTGAGTATTTTACTTAGCCACCCCTTGCTTTAAATGCATGTCCTAGGTGATCTCCTTTCACAGTGTTAATCCTCCCTTTCCCTGCCTGCATCGCCATGACTGCACTTACTGCCTGGAGTGTACATTAGCCACATATATCCCAAATGGCCCACCAAATTCCTTCCCATACAAATATGGATCTCTGCACACAAGTATTCAGTAAATGCCAAGCTAAATCAGAAGAATGAAACAATATCCTAAAATGAAATTTGGAAATGTTTGTACCATAAGAAGGATGTCATAAATGTTAACTGGACATATCTGAAAAATAACCATCATCATTTATTTGATGTTCATCAATGAACATGTTAAGTAGGATTGCAACTAAATCACTAAAATATTATTTCTACAGAAAGCTACTGAGTTTCCATTAAGTCACTAATAAGCTTATAAAAAATAACCCTTTTTTTGTAAAATGAGGGACTGAGAATAAAAATACATAAATTAACAAGTAAAACAGGAGCAATTGCTCCTACTACAAATACTGTTTCATAAAAAGATTCATCAAAAGATATCTTTTAAAAGCCGAGCATGGTGTACATATCTGTAATACCACCACTCTGGTGGTTTTGTCTTTCAAAAACAAAAGGAAAGTTAAATGAACAAATGGATGTAGCTCATGCAAAAGGCCGTGGGTTCATTCCCCTGTATTGCCTCAAAAAAAAAAAAGATCTCTTTAAAGTTTACATGAAAGGCCTACACGTCATATCCCATCATAACCCTTAAAATATGACTCTATTTTACATAAGACATACAAATTTAACAGATAAGCATTTACTTTAAGTATGAAAATTTTAAAGTATCTCTTCTTCAAAACTTATCAAGGGCCGGCAAGATAGCTCAGCGGTCTAAGGCAAGCTTAGGCAAGCCCAGGAAACACAGTTCAATCTCCAGTACTATATGCTGCACTAGCCCCACCCCTAGGGTGGGCGGAGTCAGCCATCCAAAAAAAAAGAAAAAAATCAAAATTTACTAAATACACAAGAAAAGGAATGGAAATATATTGTCTTGGCCATAAAAATCTAAAGCATATGTAACTGCTGAAACACATTCTTCACTCTGTGCCCTTTAAACATAGTATGTCCAAAACAACATCCACTGACTTCATGTTTCACAACTCAGCATCTGAGACAGACCAGTCTGTCCTGATACCACAGATCTTCCACTGCACACTGGGGAAGGTCCACATTATCAGGAGGGCGGATAAAGAATTCAGCCTGGCTGACTACCGGCACTCTGAGGGCTGTGTCTGAGTTTAGTTGTTGTTGTTGTTTTAAGAGTTTTACTATTGTTTTTACAGAACTGAGGGTACATAATAAAAGGCCTCCAGCAAGCCAGGCCAGCACTTTACCCCTCTGCTACATTCCCAGCCTTTTTCTAATACTTACTTTGGAAAAAGGCCTCAACTAAATTGCCCAGACTGGCCTTTAACTTAAACCCTCCCACCTCAACTCCCCCAAGTAGATGGGCTTACCACCACACCCAGCTATAAATGTACTTTTTAAACACTTTCTCTGTGTGCTCAAACCCCAGATAGAAGGCCAACAGTGATTAGGTTATGTTCTTCAGTCATCACTGACTCCTGCAGGGAAAGTCAATTATACTGCTAGATCTCCTATAAACTGAAAACAAATCTATGATTAGATTTTTTTTAAATGAATCAGTCTTTAGTTCCAAGTCTTTTATCTGTATTTAAAGTTAAATACCAGTTCAGCCCAATCTTTAAATAACAAATGACTATTTTTAAATGTGTCATGCACAATAACTAAATAAAGGTAACATTATTCTTAAGCTTTTTCTAGATGGACCTTTTTTGTAGGCAGTGCTAAAGAATATCTTCACACGTACAGGCAAGCACTCTACCACTAAGTTATACCCCAGCCTGGAGTTTTCAAAAATACCATCAACTCAGGCAACCCACTCAGGTCCCACTTCTGTTCCTCCTCTCCAACAGGAGCTTTTCTTTCCAATAAAGTTTTATCCTCAAAAAAAAAAAAAAAAAAAAAAAACCATCAACTGTCTAACCCACAAGAATAGTACTCTGTTTATGCAGACATTTATGCTACTTAGCTTACACAGAAACTAAAACAAGTCATTTCTAATGGTATAATCGCAAAATAGTCATGATATTTGTGTCCTTACCTATAACAAGATTATAATTTTAAAAAATTTTGTATATTTGCCTGGTATTATCAGATATAAATCTGGCAATTCAGTTAAGGCAATAAAAAAAGCAAATCTAAAAATCTTGATAAAAATCAAAGGTCATTTACATTCCCAATGTCTCAAACATTTATAAATATCTTGTTACTTCTTAGAAATTAAAAAGGCCATACATACACAATAAAGAAAATGGCTGAGGTAATTAGAGCTTACAAATTCTTAGAAATTCATATTAAAGTAACAAGGCTTACAAATTCATATTAAAGTAACAAGGCAAAGAAAACAAAAAGTTTCTTTATCCAGCATTTGTAATCCATAACCATCTTCTCTGCTGACTCCTGACATGAGCTGAGTAAGCTACAAGACCTGAAATGGGATGTAATTCTCATGGGCAGCAACAGAGCACCTGGGTCACTTCATATCCCTCTCCCGGACTGTAGCGCTGTTCCTTGCCCTCAGAGAGACCAGGACCTACTCACTCTCCACTGTTGGCCATCTGTCTAGGAGCCTGGCTCCTGACCACCCAATCTAATGACTTTGCAGCAGCAAAACTTGCTCTTTCCTTAATGTGAATGGCCTGCCACTGCTGAATTAACTGACCTGCTTCCTCCTGGGCCTCTGCTCTTTTGGCTGACAAGGACCATAGGGGCCCGTCCTGCTCAGTGCTGTGTCCCTAGTACAAAGCACAATGCCCACCACAGTGAGGTGAGCAAGTTTGAAAACAATGGGTTAATGTGTATACAAATCAATGTGTATATGGTTTGCCACTTATGATAAAAACTGACAAAACAGCCATTTTAAAAATAGGACATCTAAACAAAAATGTTAAATGCCTAGATGGGGACACATATAACTTCGAAGATATGCATCTTCTCTGTGCCACTTTTGCCCCTGACCATCCAAGTGTACTTCAAGTCCTCTACTGGAGCATTTACCTTTATATACACATACATCATTTCTATCTGTTAAACTACTCTCTAAAAATAATCCTCTTTTTTGAGACAAGGTCTCACTATGCAGTTTAGGATTGCTTTGAACTCACTAGGTAGTTCAGGTTGACCTCAAACTCACGGCAATCCTTCTGCCTCAGCCTCCTGAGTGCCACAATTACAGAAGTGTACCACCACACTTGGCTAAAAATAATTCATCCAGTTATAGACTTCCTTTTGTTTAAAAAGCTACAAAAGGCTTGAGAAATACCTTTTTATTTGTTTGGGTTTTTAGTACTGCATCTTTAATGATAGAATTTTCTACCAGCCTAAAGTAGCTAAAATATAAAATTTCCCCACCACTTCACTATGGGGCCAAAGACAAGTAAAAAATAACAGAACAGAAGCTCTGGGGTGCTGGTGAGAACATGAGAAGCAATGTGCCAAGGACGACAGGTTCCAACACAGGGGGGTCACCCCATACCCTATGCAGCCCTGCCTTCAGGCCGCTGCCAGCAGCTTTCCACACTCTAACCCAGAAGGCTCCCCAGCCCAATTGAGTTCAGCTTTTCCAGAGTCCTGAAACAGACTTACCTCTGTTTCTATGAGAAGTGTTTTCAACCTTGTCAAATCTTTTGTTACCATCCCATTCTGAAAGGGTAACAGAGAAAAATCAATACAATAATTTAGCTCAATCCCTTAGTTGTTTCTAAAGCTTATGTTAAAAAAAAAAAAAACATAATGGTCACCCTAATCCTTCACCCCCACTACCATCAACAGTGGCAACACAGCCAAGTATCTATGAGGAAAACCTTAACCTTACTCAGTGTGCCTTTTCTGGTACATAAAAACACTATTCATAGCATGTAAAAATTTAAGTTAAGGAAATAAAATATTTAAGAATAAAATATAAGCCAAGAAGAAAAAATAAACCTGAACTTATTTTATACCTATTTTCCGTAGGACTACATATAAAATGGTGAACTCAAAAGTTATCTAAGACCTACAGAGATTCACATAAACGATTGTACTACTTTAAAGTCTGGGGCTGGGGAGATGATGGTTAAGTAGAATAAGTGCCTCCCTGGCAAGCGCAAGGGTCTGAGTTCAATCCCCGATTCCGCAAAAAAAAAAAAAAAAAAAAAAAAAAAAAAAAAGAAAGAAAATCATCTAGTTACCCTATACTTTAATTTTTTTAAGCACTTACAACTTTTACATACATTATTGCAAACCACAAGAATCCAAAGATTAAACATCACCTTTGACCTCTGATAGGAAAAACTAAAAGGGAAAATGAACGCTATTTTTTTGCACTCTACTTAGGCAGCTGAATATGAATTTGTTCTCAAATATTCAAATTTTGAGTTCATCAACATACCAGGGATTCTCCTGTTAGAGACTTGGCAAGAACAGTGGATACAGGTTGGAGCTTTCCGTTCAACTGCATGCAGCAAAGCATGGTCCGAAAGGCACCATCATCCTTGGCCAGTCCTTCCCCCAGCACTGCCATGAAAGAACAGCCATCATTAACTAGGTGGCATTCAACTGCCATCCTTCTTGATCACAATAGCAGTATATCATCAGAAGCAGCAGCTCTCATGTGCTTGAAGAATAACTTCAAAAACAAGAGAAAAGCAGTAGTGTTTCAGTTCTGTTCAAGACATGCACATAAGGATAATGACAAGAACATGAAAGTGAACATATCAAACCTACTGCAACACACAATCAATTAGAATTGATTATATCAACATCACAGAACTAATCTTACAGCTCTCCAGTGTGCAGTTACATAGAAAAAAAACGCATGTTCTATAGCGCTGGAGGGTAAATTCGGTCAATAATAATTAATTGTATATTCTGAGATAGCGAGTAGATTTTAAATGTTTCCAACACAAAAAAAAATGACAAATGTCTAGGATAACAGACATTTACCATGCCAATTACCCTGATCATCACTACATACTGTATACATGTCTTGAAATATACAATAACTCATAAATATATTCAATTATTGTGTGTCAATCAAAAGGAAAAAAATTTGAAGCCTGGGAGATGGCTCAGTAGAATAAGCGCTTGCCTGGCCAGTGCAAGCTCCTGAATTCAATCCCTGGTTCCACAAAAAAAGAAGGAAAAAATTTAAGTGGTTAATTTTTTAAGACTCTAGCCCAAAAAAAATTAGGGTCAGAGATACAGCTCAGCAACAGCACCTGCCTGGCAAACACAAGGTCATGAGTTCAATTTGCTGTACAAAAAAAAATTTAAGGCTCTAACTTAATAGTGATGTGCACCTGAAGTCCTAACTTATCAGAAGACAGAGGAAGGAGGACAACTTGAGTCCGCAAGCCTGAGACTAGCCTCACTCAACACAATGAAATCCTATCTAGGAAAAGAGGGTGTCTTAGTGAAAACACTGTCTAACCTGTAATTTCTGACTGAAGGCTTTTAAAATTATAGAATTAGCTAAATAAAATTCTCACACTTTTGCCAATGATGTAAAACCCTTTCCCATTAAAATGCATAAGAAGTGAAATTGCAAAACTCACCACAGATATTCCTAAACAACTAAACTTTAGCCGCTCTCAAAACCAGCATGATTAAGATTCGAATTGTCCAATGGCCACAAAAAATACTAGCCAGCTTGCTGGTTAGCCTTTGTAGAATTACTTTAATATAATCACTAAGATCATGTTTCTACAACACAAGAAATATTCTTTTTTTTTGGTATCAGGAATCAAACTCAGGACCTCACACTTCCCAGGCAGGCGCTGTGCCACTGAGGTAGATATACTCATTTTTATGCCATGTCATTTCAGAATATTTATCAGTGACTGCCAATGGTTCAATTAATAAAGCAATTTATATCCTCTTCATTGGTAAAACCAAGATTCTATTATTATTTTATACTGTTAGATTCTTTTGCAAGAAAGTAATTTGCTAAAAGAACGTATTCTGGAAATTGTACTTTTAAAATATTACTTCCAAAAAATTAAAAAATAAAGTATTATTTCCAAAATAACATACTGTTTAAGGACACTACTATACTATATATAAAAAATCCATGGGATCTGTTCACCATAACTTATTTTGGTTATGCTGAGTACAATTTTTCACCTTATTGTCAATATTTTATCAAATATAACATTATTACCTTAAGGAAATTTTACATAAAATTTCACCATAATTGAACCAGGCATCATGGTACAACTGTACAACCCTAGCACTCAGGAGACTATGAAGGAAGATAACCATGAATCTGAAGCTAACCTGGACTACACAATGAATTCAAGGCCAATCTAAACTACACAGTAAGATCCTTATCTCAAAGAAACAAAACAAAAATATCACCATAATCTCACCACTCAACCATACAGTTTTCACACTTTCTTTCTACTTCTATCAACATTTATATAAAAATGAAAATAAATCCCCAGTCATTTAATTTTTGACAATAAATTTGCCTTACACAGATACACATATACATGGGAGAGGAGTACATAAGGAGACTCCAAAACATGATAGAGTTCAATCAAGTTTAAGGCCAGCCAAATAGGTCAGCAGATCAAAGTGCCTGTAAACTGGCGCAGGGGCCAGGGGTTCAATCTGTGGGCCTGCCTTGTCAGC
>PVKA01019827.1:12034-41476 GCA_004027165.1 Ctenomys sociabilis
AAAAAAAAAAAAAAAAAAAAAAAAAAAAAAAAAAAAAAAAAAAAAAAAAAAAAAAAAAAATCAAATTTCTAGCCAGAGGTTAAAATTACTATTTATTACAGTATAACAGCTGGGTTATACACATCTGCCTGGGCTACACAGTTAAGGCCAGCCTAAACTACACAGAGACACTGCCTCAATCAACACACATACAGTATCACATAAACCAAAGAACAGAGTGGCAAGTACCTCATCTAATGTCCCTGTTGCCAAATTTTTGTTACACAATTCTCACCACAACCCTCTCTTCCCCTCTTTTCTGTTAACTATAATAAATAAAATACATTAGGACATGTGGACTGTAGCTTTTGTGGCATTTCATGTTCTTCCTACCAAGGTCTTTTGTAGATAAAATGTTTTCTTTATAAAATACACACACACCAAAAAAAAAAGTCTCAACACTATTCAAACTTAGGTTAACATCCATCTGTCCTAGACTTCTTCTAATATTTCATCTTCAGCCTCAATTACTATAATACATTTTTAAAAAATCTAGTCACAAAATGATCTCTTGTGTAAAATCTGAGTATGCAATGAACTTTAATTTTATTTTATGTTTTTCTTATTAATTTTATTGAGAAACAAACAGCAATAGACAGTTTCAAAACAGGTTAGAAGGACAGTTACAATAATTAATACATTCCATATTGTTGTCACTGTAGTAGTTATTCATAGTACAAGATGCAGACATGATATCCTGTCCAGACACTATTAGTATAAATCTTTCTATTCACTGAATTAAGAGAAAGTAGCTGTATATCTATCTCATTTTGTATATATAAAAAAATAGATAAATAAAGCACTTGTAAGCAAGCACAGGGGTTATATCCCTTCATTTATATCCTCCTTTTTTAGTTTTGTCAGTGCTGGCTATTCCATTGCCATGTAAATATGGTAGGTGTATGAATTCAGCAAAATAATCCAATATAGTCCAGTAGTCCATAATAGTAGCATTTCTTTACAGAGGACTTACAAGGTCAGTCCACAATGGCTTACTTCTGCTAACTTAATACACACAACATAGTAAGTTACATTCTAATCATATTTTTCCCTTTACACCTAAAGATGACTTAACAAAAATAACCTTATCTGACTCATGTAAATAACAATAAAAAAAATGAATCTGGACCGAGCTGTGAGGCTTCACAGATATTGTGCTTTTTTGACTAGCATAGGGACATAGAGGATTTTCAGTCACTCAAACATTAATATACATTTCTGCACTTGAAATCCACTCATTCAGTAAGTCTGATGGTGATCTTTTCCCATTCTTTTGTAAATGTCTGTTTTGTACACCTGCACCAATATGAATGAAGAAAAACATAAAGTTGAGAGACTGGGTGTGGTGGTGTGTACCTGTAATCCCAGCTCTTGGGAGGCTGTAAACAAGTGGATCACTACGAGTTTGATCTAGTAGTGAGACCCTGAACACCCACCCTGTAGACCCTTCCCTAAAATACAAAAAACTAAAATTAAAATAAAAACATAAAGTTGATCCATTAACCAATTTCCTATGACCAAAATGTTTTTCATGAATATGGATCAGGGTAGCAACAGAAATACTCATACAGCATTGATAGTAACACTACCTAAAGCAAGAATTAGACATAAAATAACCTGGGGAGATAACTGGCAATCAGATTGCCTGCCTGGGAAGTGCAAGGACCAGGGTTTGATCCCCAGTACCACATGCCATACCAGCCTAAAAACTGGGCATGTAACCTTAATTTTAAACCTTACTATTTTTAGAAGAGCCCTGTCCTTTACCTACGTTTTCCTAAAAAAGACTTCTAAATGCCTTCCTTCTGCATCTTTTCATTTTACAGAAACATAGGTCTTTTGTCCAGATTTATTTTTAGGGTTTAGTTTTAAGTGTTAGTGCTAATTATTTTGATAGCATTGAATCTCATTATACACAAAAATAAAATAAACATAGTAAAAAGCTGATAACACAAGTAAACATAAAACAATTCCCCAGAACATCATAAAGGTTACCACTTCCCCTACATACTTGAATAAACTTTTTTACTTAAGGCACTATTAAAGTCAGATGTGATGAATGGTAAATTCAAGTCCAGCCTAGACAACTTTGCAACTTGGCAAGACAGTCTCAAAATAAAAAAAATTTAAAAGACTGGGAATGTAGCTCACTGTGAATCCCCAGTACCACAAAATCTGCAAACTAACTTCTGCTTAACAAAGAAAAAGAGAATTTGCTGCTTAGAGTGACTTCAACATTCTGTTTGTAATGCACCTTTAGAGATGCACTTGTTGGAGGGCTTTATTTAGCAAAGCTACCACTGGTAGCTATTTGGAAAGTAAATTAAGATACCCCCTCTTTGAGACAGTATTTTGCTACGCAGTTCAGGTTGGCCTTGAACTTACTTAAGTAACCCAGACTGATCCTCCCATTTTGGCCTCAGTCTCCAGAGTGCAATGTACCACCATGCCTGGCCACAAGACATTTTTTCTTTTTTTTTTGAGACAGGGTCTTGGCATGCAGTTCAGGCTAGCCTTGTGTTCACTTCTGTATCTCCCAGTGCTGGGATTACAGATGTATGTCACCATGTATGGTAAAACATTTTTTCCATAAAAATATTTTCCTGTATTAAAATTCTGCCATTGCCTTCTCCTAAATTTCAAAAGTCAATTTCTTATCATCTCTGTTGTTAGTCCACAAAGGTACTCCTCTCTGTAGAAAAAGTAAGACTTCTTCAAATCAGTTCAGGCACTCCCTTACTCCATTGTTTTTCATGGCTAATTTGCATTGTTTCTTCCTAATGTGCTTACTAAGAAAACCACACACATTTTGCAACTCTGCTTGCCTTCTGGGAGACAGCTTTGGTTCAAGTAATCTTTAATTCTAGTTCACCCTTTAATGCAATACTTACTGAGATTTTCTAATACAAGGTATCATTTATTTTAAATCTTTTTACATATAAATATAATTACAGTTAACACAAAATTAACACTAACATGTATTCTACGAGTCAGAAACTACATGAAACATATGTACATATGTGCATATATGTATATGTGTGTACATATATATTTCACTCACGACTATAGCTGTATAACTAGAAAATGGCTTGAGCAGACACTTAAGTCATACAACCAGGATAAGACTCTTGCAACTGAGTTCACTTAAATTTAGAGCCTATTCCTTGAACATTTATTCATATTAAAAAAGAGAAGTTTGCACAAAGGATAACAGTCCTCAAATTAAGTATTAAACTTTTACTTCTCTAATTTATAGCCTGTCTAAAAATTTGTATTTGATAATTTAACTTTCTAGTCCTATCAATTTAAAACAAGTAGGCCGGCCAAATAGCTCAGCTGATTAAAGCGCCTGCATAGGCTGGGATTCAATCCCTAGCTTGAAGTGCCAGCCCCGCCACTGGGATATGCTGAGACAGCAAAGCAACTGAGATTGGGCATGGTGGCACACAACTGTAATTCCAGTGCTTGGGAAGCTGAATACAAGTCTGATCTACTTGTAGTGAGACCCTGTAGACCCTATACTAAAATACAAAAAAATAAAAATAAAACAATTAATAGAAATACAGACAAGTTAAAAGTGAAAATCAACATCCCATTGCTACTGGAAAAGAAAACTTGTAAACTATTAATATATATAATATGGATGAATTGCAAAGGCTATTATGCTGAGTGAAAAAAAGCCATCTCCAAAGGTCACATATTAAAGGCCAGCCAAATAGCTCAGCAGATTAAAGTGCCTACAAACTGGTGTAGGAGCCACGGGGTTCAAGCCCCGGGCCTGCTGAGACTAGGTGTGGTGGCATGCACCTGTAATCCCAGCTCTTCGAAGGCTGTAAACAGGTGGATTACTACAAATCCAATCTAGTAGTGAGACCCTGCAGACCCTTCTCTAAAATACAAAAAAAAAAAGTCACATACTAAACTGCATTTTTCCTAACAATCACAAAATGATAAAATGACAGAGATGAAGGTCAGTGGGGAGAGCAGTGGGTGTGAATATAAAAGGAGAAGTTCATGGTGACAGAACAGTTCTGAAGCCTGGACTGGCTACATGAACCAAACATGATAATATACAACATATTCATTGCACTAACGTTCATATCCTAGTTTTGATACTGTACTACAATTATATAAAATGTTTAACCACTGCCAAGTATAGTGGTACACATTGATAATCCCAGTAATCTGGAAAAGCTGAGACAGGACAGCCACAAACTCAGACCCAGCCTGGACAATTTAAATGATTCAGCAATACCCTGTTTCAAAATAAAAAACATAAAAAAGGTACCAAGGCCCTTTGTTCAATCTCAAGTCTTAAAAAATAAAGAAAAGCATTAACTTGTGGAAAAGAAGGTGAATTATATGGAACCCCTCTATTCCATCTGCAGCTTCCTATGAAACTAATTTTTCAAGTAAACCTTTTAAAATTTCTCTTGGAAAGCTAAAGGTTATACATGGAAATTTTAAAAGAGTGAATTTGAATCTAAAAGATAATGAAGGAAGATAGCTTGGTGGCCAAAGTGCCTCCCTGGCAAGTGCGAGGTTCCAAGTTCAAGTCCCAGTACTAGAAAAAGAGAGAAAAGAAAAGATAATGAACTATAAAATATGACTAGACTACGTATTTTCAAAGTAGACAAAACATTGGAAGAAATAGGTGGCAAAGAATTCCAGTCCTTGTTGCTACTCCATTAATTACTGACTCTGAGCCTTGACTTTTTCATTCCTAAAACTACAAAAGAATAACTCTTTTTTTCTGCACTTTTTTCCCTGGAGCATCTACACAGGGAAGCAGGATGGCCTTTCAGATAAGAAAGTCTTCACTTCAAAACCATATTTTCAGTCTGGACTGACTGTGTTATTCAATAAACCAGTTTCCTCATGTGTAAAACTTGGATGATATTATGATTAAGTAAAATAACACTTCAAAGTACCTGATCTGATCATCAGAACAGTGGTACCCTGTTAAGTGCACTTTTTCAAAAAGTTTATCATAAAAAGTATACATGTTTATTGACCTACATATAGATCATATCCTGATAAACTCAATGTAAGTTAAAAATAATGAAAGTTGAAAATACATTTAGGCTTTCCAACTTGGGCCTAGCAAAATGGTTCCTGCAAAGAAGGGTGGCAAGAAGGGCCATTCTGCCATCAGTGAGGTGGTAACCCAAGAATACGAAATCAACATTCACAAGTGCATCTATAGAGTGGCCTTCAGGAAGTGTGTCCCTAAGGAGACCTGGAAGTTTTCCATGAAGGAGATGGGGACTCCAGATGTGCACATGGACACTAGGTTCAACAAAGCTGTCTAGGCCAAAGGAATAAGGAAGGACCCATAATATATCCACATACAGTTGTCCAGGAAATGGAATGAGGGTAAAGATTCACCAAATAAGCTATATATACCTTGGTAACCTATGCCCCTGTTACCACGTTCAAAAATCTCCAACAGTGAATGTGGATGAGAACTAACTTTCAAATAGTTACAGAACTGCCAAAAAGAAAATTCATTTCAATCAGGAATGGTAGTACACACCTGTAACCCCACCACTTGGGAAGCTGAGGTTGGAGGGTTACTCATCACAAGTTTGAGAGTTTGAGGCCAGCCTGATATATACAGTGAGTTCAAGACCAGCATGGACTACCTAGTGAGACCTTGTCTCAAAACAAAACAAAAGTAACACATTTCAGGCCTGAGTGTGTAGCTTAGGGCAGAATGCTTACCTAAGACCCTGGGTTCTCTCTCCAATATCAGAAAGCAAAAATAAAAAACAAAGTATTTAATATACCTTACCTACCAAACACCCTAGCTCAGCAACATATCAAACTCTAATACTGGTTACTCATCCTTCTGGTCCTGGGGCTACTGGAGCTGGAGCTTACTATCGCTGCCCAACATTACAGGGGATATGGGAATCTCATAGGCTAGCCTGGGAAAACATAATGCAATGTTCCAAGGACAGTTTCTAATGGGTGCATGTTGCCTTGGGAACACCAGAAAGTCAAAAACCTATGAGTAAAAACATCATATACTCCAGAATTACCTGTGTTTGACCAAAACTCTTGAGACGGTAAAGATGTAACTTTTTCCCTCAGAAAGAATACAGATGGTTCAGTTAATCACCTTTCAACTTAATAGGTCATAGGTCAGCCTCTTAACAGAGCCTGATAGTTACTGAATTATTTATTCACAGACCAAGTATCACAATAAACCTCAATGATAATTTGCATGTGTGCCCGTGTGCATGCATGAACGTGTGTACACTGAGGATTAAAACCTGGGCCATAAGCATGCCACGCAGGTACGCTACCACTAAGGTACACACCCAACCCATGAGGATTTCTCAAATTGATAAAACTATTGGGCAAAGTTTTAAATTTTTACAACCTGTTATTTATAATGACTAACTTTCACCTATTTGTTACATGCAGCACAATATTCTTTTAATAAGATTATTCTCCCTTCATTTTACTTTCTTCAATTATTTCATTGATTTTAATATAAAAAAGGTATTTCCTATACAGTATTACAGAGACCAAAAAAGAAATCATTATTTCATGACAGCTCTACTATGTTTTAGCTCAGATAAAGAAAACTGACTTAACTACCTTATTATAGCACTGAACTTGGAACTAAAATTCATGAACTTGAAGCCTATGTATCTCATTCTTCAGATATCTTAAATCCTCATTCAGAATCTATTTTTTATTCTTTCTTTATTTATTTATTTTGCTGCTGGGAATCAAACTCAGGACCTTGTGCCTGATAAGCAGGTGCTATACTGCTGAGCTATTTCTCCAGCCATACACACCTTCATTGGGTACCAGAGTCTATTTACTCTTACTAAAGTAAAACTTGAACTTCAAAATTTCATGACTAACCTGACATAGTGGCACATACCTATACTCCAAGAACTTGGGAGGCAGAAGCAGAACTGCCACAAGTTCAAGCTCAGTCTGGGGTACATAGTGAGTCCAAGGCCAGCCTGAATTACAAAGTAAGACACTGTCTCAAAAACATACTCTTTTTCATGACTCTCATTAGTCCCTGGCTTAAACAAATCAACTATAAAAATATTTTAGGGGTGACCAAGTAAATCTGATTACACACTGGGTTTTAGATAATATTAGGAATTATTGTCAATTTTATTGGGTTAACAAAATATTGCAGTTATACAGTAATGATCTTATTTTTAGAGATATATACTAAATGAAGTTTTAGGGATAAACATCATGTCTATAATTAATGGCTTCCCATGATAAAGACTGCCAGCCTAATTTCTTAAACCACAGTATGTTGGAAGCAGTAAATAAAACAGAGGAGGAGGTTAGTTGCAATAAAGTACATTAAGAGTTGCTAGGAATGCAAACTGATGGCAGGACAATGAGAGAAAAACATCAAGACTGCATTTTACACGAAATGCAAACAAGAAGTTAATGATCTGGAACACTGCAATGGTCACTATCTGGGGCTTCTCCCAGAAGTACCACAGCATAAGAAGGCAACATAACAATTCACAGAGCCTGAAATTAGTCTTGTTTATTACTACTAACCACAGCATTTTGTCTCACACAAACATAACTTTTTTAATAAAAGTTTAAAAGAAAATAAATTACATATAATATCAGACCTCTGCAACTATGACTACCCTTGGTCAAGTGTTCCCAAATGTCTTACTTCAAACAAAACAACTTTTGCATACATGTTCTTGGGTTAGTTAAAAAATGATCACCTGTAAGTTAGGGTTAAGGTTACGGTTAGGGTTACAGAAAGAACATTAAAAAAAAGAAAAAATGATCACTTAAGTCAGGCATAGTGGCACATGCCTGTAACACTAGCACTCAGGAGGTTGAGAAAGGAGGATTCATTGCTTTGAGGCCACCCTTCCCTACAGTGTTTAAAGCCAGACTGAATTGCATTGTGAAACCCTGTCTCAAAAGGAAAAAGAAAAAGGAAAAACACTTTCCAAGTTCTTACTTTACACTTACAAGGAACACGAAACACACGGAGTAATTAAAGAACTCCTTCCTTATTGTAAGCTAACCAACTTTTACTTACGTACACAGCATTGCAGTGAACACCACTCTGTAAGCAAGTTTTTCCTTCTTTAAGATTTTCCACTTGGGATAGTATCCCAGAAATGAGATTAGGAGGTCAAAGTTCTGAACATATCACCAAGCTGCATTCCACTGCATACCACAGACATCAGTCATGCTATATAGACAACTTCACCTTACAACTGGCTAACTTTTGGTAACTAACTTGCTATAAACCAAAACACTAAATACAGCTTTTCTGTACATTTCTTCACTAATAGCAATAACTTCTTTGTGATTTTTCATCGTTAAACCTACTGGAACTTTCACTTGCACCTTTACAAAATGAGAAGATGTCATCAACTCACTATTCCACAGGAAAGTGAAAATTAAAGAGGGACCATTTCTCATACACAAGACTGTCAACATTTCAGTGTTAGTAAGGTTTCAGGGAAAGGGCATTCTTATATGTTGCAGAGGGTATGTATTTTGAAACTAATTTGAGATTGTCAACAAAAACTAGAAATGTATACACTCTTTTAACCCAAGAATCTAATTTTTAAAGTCTTCAATAAGAACATATTTACTAAAGATAATTTATAATGAGAAACTATTTTCCCATCAATCTGGGAAAATACTTGAATAAATTATAGCACATCCACACTAGGGAATAGTAAGCAGAATCTGGAGCTTGTATATTAACTTGGAGAAATAAGTCACGTATCCACGATATAGGGGTACATAAACAACTATAGCACACTATTGTGATGACTGCAGTCTTGTGATCATCTCATCTCAATTCTTTATTTTTTAAAAGTAAAATGCTAAATATGTATTAAGTATTGCGTTTATCACTATAGAAAAAGGTGCAGAAAATACAGCAAAGAACAAGATTTGTTCAGGTAAAGGAGAACCTAATTCCTTCACGTTCCTCTGTGCTATTTGACTTACTGATATTTTGTAAATGCCCAAGGACAGCAGGGATTTTTTAAAGCAATTATCGTACCACCTATGTCTTATTCTAATTTCTTTCCAACCAAAACAATATGGAAAGAGGTCACTGATTTCTTTGGAAAGGATAAGTTGCTATATGACACAAGTATATAATATAGTTTTGTAAGGCTTACAACAGAAATACTGAATATTTTTTAAAGTGCTACTAAAAAGGAGTAAACAGGGTGGGGGAATTAACTTATGTTACACACTTGAGTTCCAACAATTAATTTTCCATAAATGAAACATTATATTATCTAAGTTACTGAGCTGTGCAGATCTCCTGCAGGATTCTACACTGAACTCTTCTCCCACTTGGTCCTAGATCTAGCCTAGTGCAATGGTGGCAACTGGAAGGAAATGGTTTCATATACTATGAATAGTTAAAAAGTAAGGTTCTTATTAATCTCAATTCCCTGCCTGAAAGAAAACACAAGTGCTCAAGAGCATTATCCTGTTAATAAGAAAAATATTCTTATTAACAAGAAACATTTTAGGAAACTAGGTCTCAGTCTATTCAAGCTTACATTTCAATTCACATGTTCTACATTTCCTAAACGAGGGTTTTTACTGATTAGAAATACATAAACTATAAAAAGAATATACTGTCAATACATCAACACCTGTGCATTGATTGGAACAATTATACCCATATTCCTATCTTAGCAGGAAAAATATCAACCAAATCAGTCATTAGGGACCATAGTAGGGGATCTGATACTTTCACAAATCAGCAAATAAAAAAAAATAAAAATAAAAAAAAAAAATCAAACCTTAAATATTGCTCAATTAAATAATTCAAAATCAGAAAAGAGTGCCATTTTAAACATACCACGCCTACAATCTTCATCAGCTTGCCCATAGTTTTTCTGCAAAATAAAAGAAGATAAAATTAAGTGGCTCAAGGGTTGCTCTTGTCTGGTTGATTCCAGTTTTGTGGTACTGGGGACTGAACTCAGGGCCTCATGCCTGCTAGGCAAGTGCTCTACCACTGAGCTACACCCCAGAGCCAAGAGCTGCTTTTAAGAGATGTTACAAAGAGAATCTCAGTTTTGTTTCAAAATCTGAATCATGACCGTTGTAAACTTAATACTCACAAATATTAACAAAACAGAGCTAAGCCCTGTGCTCTGTGAGGATTATACAACACTCTTCAGACAAATACCACAATGTGTTCCCCTAAGTCCCCGACTCCAGCCTGGAATTCTCCCTTTTCTCACCTCTGGTAGCCACAGCTCCTCCCACACCCGTCTTCTCCCCAAACCGAGAATCTGGAGCAGAGAAGAAAATTTCCAGGGAGCACTATCCCATGTCAGCTTGCCAGGGCTCCAGTCAACCATCTCTAGTCAGTCCTAGCCCCACACAGAACCAGTCTTCCATAGGCTCCAGGACACCACTCCAACCAGCCTATTTCTCTCACATCATTAACATTCTACTTTGGTTGTTTACAGTTATTTCTCCCAATTAGTCAAGTCCTTCTCTTAACTTCACCTGTCCCACCAGCAACCCTTCTGGTGCCTTCTCCCAATAGTAATCACAAGGGCCCACTCTCTCATGGTAGTTCCCGATGATCTTTGCTGCACTCCCCCATCTAGACACTGCCACTAATCTAGGAGTAGCAGCTGACAGGGGTGAACACCAGCTCACTCTGACACAGCACTTCCTGTGCTCAGCTCCCAGGACGTCTGGCTCTCTTACTTCCTTTTCCTCACAAGTGCTCTTGAGGATGCTCTGCGGGTTCCTCCTCATCTCCCATTCTAGATACTGAAGCCCCATAAGACTGCCCTGGTCCTGTGTCCTCTACGTGTCCACACTCACTTTCTTGGTGATTCACCTAGGTCTAGTTCTAGTTAACATCAGTACTCCAGACTCTTTAATTAATCTCCCTCTCCCAGATGCCATGCTTATATACCCAACTGCTTACTCTCCCACCCTTCCCAAGCCGGGATTGAACTCAGGCCCTTGTGCTTGCCGGGGCCAACTGCTTACTTAACATCTCTGAGTAGCTAAGTGACCTCAACTCATAGGTCCAAAACAGAGTCTACAAAACCTAACACCCATCCGACAGCCTTCTAACCATAGCTGAAAATTCTCTGAAGGAAATTCTATTCTTTTAGTTGCTCAGACAAAAAAATGTCCATGTAAATAAACATGGCATCCATCTCACTTCCTGCAGTGCATCAGGAAATACTATTTTTACTCTTAACTTACAAACCAGAACTATCCACTTCTCCCATCACTATTTTAAACTGAGTTATCTCTGCCCTAGATTATTCCCATAGATTCTAAACTAGTCCTCTTGCATTTCCTCTTACTCCTTTACCAACTATCTTCAACACAAAGCGATTGTTCTGTGAACCAGATGATGCCTCCCTCTGCCTGAAGTGCTGCCACAGATCCCAGCCCCAGAAGATTAAGCACTGAAGTCCTTGCACTGACTACACAGGCCCTACAGGCATTGCTCTTGCTGTTCTCCTCCTTGCACACCCTAAGGTCACACTGATCCAGCTGTCCCTCTAGATAAGCAGGGGCATACTTCACCTCAGTCTATACTGACTGACTGTTTCTTACCACCTTCTCAGTGAAGCGTATCTTGTCAATCCTATTTCTGTACTCCTAGCCTCCTTTGATTTTAGCTCCCTTTTCAGACATAGGGGTGCACACTTGTAATCACAGCACTCAGATGACTGCAGAGTGAGTTCAAAGACCACCTGAACCACACAGCAAGACTCTATCTAAAAAATTAAAAATCCTGTCTGAAAAAATAAAAATGTAGCCAGACATGGTGGTACATATCTGTCATCCTAGCATTCAAAAGACTGAGGTAGGAGGATCACCATGAAGTTCAAGCCCAGCCTGGGCTATATAGTGAGTTCAAGGCAGGCTAAAATATGTAGAGGGACCTTGTCCCAAAACAAAAAAATTCATACATGCATACGATAAATAAATCATACATATATATACATATATATGTATAATTTACTTATATATAATGGCTAGCACTTATCTGTCCCTTTTCTGAGAAAATAAAGGACCATGAAACAGGGATTTTTCTTTTTCTTCTCATTCATCTCTATACCAAATTTCTAGAACCACGTTTACTATACAAAAGTGCTCCATAAATATTTGTTGAACAAGTGAAAAATCCAAACTACTATACCAACTTACAATTTCCACAGTTGTTTGCCCTCAAACATAACTAGCAATCACCAGGAACTTTACTCCTGTCTCTTCTAACCAGAATTAGTTGTTTTGTGCAGGGCACGAGCAGTAATAGTCCCCACTCAATGAAAAGGACCATTTTATGTGACTCTGTGTTGGCCTACCAACAGTACTTACTCACCAGTTGCAAAAATGAGGCAATTCTGTAAAGAAGACTCTCAATTTTGATGCGCTCTATCTCCAGTGGGCACGACCCTGTGAAGTCAGCCATGGCGTACTGGCCAAGAGAAAGGAGGGCCTCTGTGCAATGCCGGAGGGCCATGTCATAGTCCTGCCTCTTCAGTGACTCACATGCTTGTTCACATGACTTTTCAGCTCTTCTGTCTTCCATGACTCAGGGACAAAAATCCTAAAGATGGGAAGAAAGAACAGTAGAGATTTTAAAGATTTAATAATTACTAAATTCTAGGTTCACTTTTATCTCAACCAGTTTATTATCTATCTGCATAGTTTCTTTCAATTAGTCTCCTGAGCAGGCATTTATGCTATTAAATCTAAACCTCTGCTTCATATTTTATGAATTCTTTGCTAAAAGCCAAGCCAAAATGCCAACCTTAAGCTAGTGCTGGGCCAGTGAGATAGCTCAGCCATCTAAGCATCTGCTTAGGCAAGCCCAGGGACCAGGATTTGATCTCTGGCACCACATGCCACGTCCCACACCAGTGGCACTGCCCAAAACATGACTTTAAACACTGCATAGCACAACAAACATCAGATCCTCCTCCCTTTTTTTACAGGTGCATTAATGCTTCACAGCCAAAACCTTCTATTTCAATCTCCTAATGTCAGGCTCACAATTCTGTTACTATGAGTGTAAAAAAATCAAACTCTATGCTGTATAGGACAATTTTTCAACCTGCTAAGAAAATGACCAAAATGAAAGTTTGATGTGTCTATTAGTTTGACTCAGCAAACATTTCCTGAGGCTAAGCCCTGAAGTCACAGCCACAAATACAAAGATGGAGCACAAATTGCTGCTTTCAAGAAACTCAGATTCCAGCAACGTATCAAAGTACAAGTAAACAATTGCAAAAAGGACTTATTCCATCCACACAAAGTCATGAGCTGGCCTCAAGGGGCGAACAGGAGTTCAGCACACAGGTGACCAGGGCAGCAAATGCAAGCTTTCAAAGACGGAAGTCCAAGAGAAATCACTAAGTGGAAAAAAGCCTACCACTTAAACTCAAGGTGTAGAGAAGGAGAAGCTATGGATGACCTCAAAGGCCCCAACAAGAAATGAAAGCTCTACTCTGTAGGTGATAGAAAGTTTTTATATAATGAAGCACATCAAGAGGAGATAGTTCACTGGCTTTTGCCTGGCAAGCATAAGGTCCCAAGTTCTAACCCCAGTACATCAAAAAAAAAAAAAAAAAAAGCGCATCAAATATAATTGCTTCACTTAAGAGAGAAGAGCTGGTTAAAAGGGGAAAAAGAGGCAGCCTCACTAGTAAGTCACCACTAAACTCAAAAAAGAGGCAATCACAGGATAAGCATACTTTACAATTCTGCCATACCAATAGGAGGAACAGAAAACCTGGGCAGAAGCTAGGCATGGTAGTGCCCACATGTAATCCCAACTACTCAAGAGGCTAAAGTAGAATGAACAAGTTTTAGACCATCCTGAGAAACTTAGCAAGACCTTGACCCAAAATTTTAAAAAAGGGAGGGGCCAGGGAGATGGCTCAGTGGAATAGGTGCTTTCCTGGCAAGTGTAAGGGGCTGAGTCCAAAATTTTAAAAAAGGGTTAGAGGTATAGTTCAGTAGTAGAGCTATGTGTCAGGCCCTGGTTTCAATTCCAGTACCACCCCCCAAAAGTTCTTAGATATTACAGTGATTTTGCACACTACATATAAGAACATTACAACATAATTACCAAGTCATGACATAGGCATAGTTAACTAGCCATATTATGGGCTGGAATATTCTTTCTGTAGGGGGTTGTTCTACACATCATAGGATATTTAACAGCAACCTTGGCATCTACCAGGTTGATTATATGCCATTATATGCCAATAGCACATCCCCTGATCTGTGACAACCAAAATTGTCTTCACACTTTAATAAATATCTTCCCATGAACAAAATCTAGTTGAGACCTACCAATAGAGACAAGCATTTAATGTTTTCTTACCTGGTAACCACAAGAGTAGACAACAAATCCACAAATAACAAATGAACCTAAAATTGGCAAATCTATACTATAAAATTCCCACTACACATCTAGACAAGTATTACAAGGTAAGTAGTAAGAAATTCAAAACTGATACTATACAAGCTAAAATGTTTCCTAGGGAATGACTGCAACATGGTGACAAAGAATCCAGGCTCAGATCCAGAGGACCTATCTTAAAACTCATCAACAGCATCATTTACCAGCTCAAGGGCACACAGCAAGTGACTTAACCTTAAGTATCTCAACTTCCCTCTAAATTGGTAAGAACTAATACCTACCTCCTAGGGTTACTGTGAGGATTAAGTGCTTAAAAGACTGACCCATAGGAGCCAAAGCAACCCAGGGGACACAAGAGTAACCTGGAGGTTGCAACTACCACCAGGAGTCTCCTCAACAAGCCCAAGAGTGAGATGACCCCAGAAGAGCTACAGAAGTGGGAGGAGAAGGAATTTACACGGGTCCACTTTTGTGCTGATCTAGTCAGTTAAGAACAACACCCAGGTGTTCATCAACTGCCGCAACAAGAAACTCTTAGGCACGGTGGAAGCCTTAGACAGGCACTGCAACATGGTGCTAGAGAACGTGAAAGAGATGTGGACTGAGGTCCCCAAGAGCTGCAAGAGCAAGAAGAAGTCAAAGCCGGTCAACAAAGACTGCTGCATCTCCAAGATGTTCCTGCACAGGGACTAGGTCGTCATGGTACTGTGGAACCTGTTCATCGCTGGCAAGTAAGGGCCGCTTCCTGCTTTCAGGACCTGCTCCTGACAATTGAAGACCTGCCCTTCACCACTGTACTGATAATTAAGTGCTATGTTAAAAAAAAAAAAAACTGACATAATAATTGCTCAGTAAGTATTAGTAATTATTATTCCCCTAAACTTCCAAATTGCATAAAATAGAAATTATTTCCCTGACCTTAATATATAAAATATAAACCATCCTATGTGACTACTTTACCTACTTGACAGAACTTTTTTTTTTAAATCTATGTAAATAAGTCACCAGAAAAACAAATACCTTTGTATGCCAGTGGTAAAGAAAGATTAGTTAACTCTAAAACTGGCAATGAGGAGCAATCAAAAAGACTTGTCACCAGTGATCACCAACACACTAGTCAGGGAGACCTGAATAACACTGGTATAAAAGTAGAAATTAAAGGCAGAACTATTAACTTCAGAAGCTTTAGGGAAAAAAGAGAGCACAGTGGCTCTCTTACATTAGGTTCAGAAGCTTACCTCAAAAGTAGATGTTGAACTTCCACCATAATCACCTTTGTTAATTATGGCTCAATAATTCATTTCAGGATAGATCTCAATACAAGGCAGATTTCTATTTTATTGTTTTCTCTGATTTTTTAGGACAGCATGGCCTTGCTATACACACTCTCTGAAGAAAACTGAAGTGCCTTCTCTAACATATAATAACTGTCAATCATTGTCAAAGTCAGAATGTATCTCAGGCCATGCTAAAATAGACAACAGATAATAAGCAGGGAGAGATCTGCTTCTACATGGAGGTCAGTTCCAAGATATACTTCACTGTGTTGCTGACACCCTTGTACAGGGCACACAGATACCTACACATTTGAAGCAGGCTCCATATGATCATGCTGCCTACACACGACCACTAGATCCAAGGGCAGACACTGTTCAAGTTGAGTCAATAAGAGGCTCTCCAATGGAGACCAAGAGGCTCAGGGAATTAAAGTCACTGAGCTGAGCATATTTCAACACAATGGTGTAGGAAGAATCACATTCATCCACTGCTGAGACTCACCTTTATCTGTCTTCATTCTTTCTCTTCCTATTAAAAATTACCCTGGGGGCCAGGGAAATAAGTCAGTAGAATAAGCACTTGCCTGGAAAGCACAAGGGCCTGAGTTCAATCCCCAGTTCCGCCAAAAATAAAAAAAAAAAAAAATTTAAATAAAAATAAAATTATCCTAACTTTCACCAAATGAATATAAAACACTACTTCTACCCCTATAGGAAAAATTTATTGGAGGATGTGTATTCTCTGGCTAGAAAGCTAAAAAATCAGAAATCAAGACTCTAATCCACACCTATTAACTCCTCTGATCTGTTGCTGACCTATAAAAAGAGATTAATACTACACAATGGGCATTATTTTGCTGCCCAGTACCCATTCCCTTTCCTGGTAATAAAAGGGAATTCACTCTGAGATTTCAACTCTCTTCCATTTAGTCCATGTGCTCATCAAGAACATATAAGTAGCAGGTGACCACACCTACTCCAGCAGTGCCTATACCCCATACAGGTAAATCAAGTAAGACATAGGTAGCCCAGTGATAGCCCAGGAAATGGCCTGGGGGTGCTTTTTGTTTTGTTTTTTAGCTTTCGGGAATGAAATAGGTGTTCTTTCCCATTAAATCTAAACCTAAGAAAGATGCTAGAGGGGCGGAGTATACTATAGCCATCATCCTAACATACAGTGCCAGAAACTGAAGTCTATAAAGGAAAAGGCAGAATTTATACATTAAGGAGAAATTGCCCTGATTCCTTCATGTGAGCTCTGAATTGAGAGAGCTATACCTAGCCTCTGCAGTTAGGTAAATCAAGAAATTTGTCAGCTACAGTCAGTTGAAGTTTTCATTTCACACAGAATCAAGACAGTCCAAATTTATAGATAGAAAATTAACTGTCTTATAAGGTAGTATTTATACATGACTATTAGTAATACTGGCCGTAAGTCACTGATAACTAATAACACAAAAAAGGCAAGTATGGTATTTTGTAAAGGCAACTACTGAAGAATGGTATTTTGCTGTTTGAGCTCTTGGAAAAAAAAAACAAAAAAAAAAACACTTGAACACATTGCTTCAATAATTTATTATAAAGCTGCCTCAGTAACACTAAGCATTTATTGAATGCCTACTGTGTGCTCAATGTTGCTAAACAGACTACATTTATGAAACCTGAAAATCCTCCTCATGACCCAGAATAGTGGATATTCTATTGTTACGATCATTCCCATTCCCTGATGATGAAAATGAGGCTCTGACCTAAAATACACACCCACAACTACCCTGTAAATGACAGCAGCAGCAGTCAAATCCAGCCATTTTGACACAGCTCCAGCTTCTACCTAATGCTAACGCCAATCCCACAAGCAAAGGTTATAATGGGATTCCAATGCAGTGGAAACAAACCCAAGTACCACCAAAAGCAGCAAAGGGATTATAAAATGTCACTATTTTAATTCTTGAACAGAGTTAAGGACTAATCTACAAGGCTCTACACTATAAATCATATTAGTGATTGCTACTTTAAACTACGCACAAACTTAAGGTAATCATTTCCTGTAGTTAAGTAAAAGCTCTAGGCAACCCAAGACTATGTTCATTAGTATCATTACAAAATGTAGAAACATCGTATCAGTGTACTCTTCCACAGGTCAGTTTTATAAAGAACACTGCCATCACTGTTACTTCTTACCACTTTTATGGAAAAGAAACTTGTTTTAAAATCAACTCATTTTAACACAATCAAACAAAAGAACAAAAATGATATATTAGACTTTGGCAAAATTAAACATTCTTATATTATGAAAGACACTGATAATACTGAAAAGACAAGCTAAAAACTGAGAGAAAATATTTGCAAATCAAAGATCTTTTTTTTTTTTTTTTTGTGGTGTACTTATCAGAGAAGTACTTATTCCACTGAGCCATCTCCCTGGCCAAAGCACAGATCTTTAAAAGGATATGCACATGAATATAAAAAGAATTTTTAAAACAATAACAAGAAAATGACTCAATTAAAAGTTGGACAATAGTGGGTATAGTGGCACACAAATTCAATCCCAGCACCCTGGGAGGCCTACCAAGGACTACCAGATAGCTCACCAGACTAAAGCGCTTGCTTAGGTAGAGCGCAGGGCCTGGGGTTCCATCCTTATGCTGGCCCTGCCCCCAGGGCACGCTGAGACAGGGATTGAGATTGGGTGTGGTGACATGCACCTGTAATTCCAGCACTTGAGAGGCTGAAAACAAGAGGATCACTATGAGTCTGATCTATGTAGTGAACCCCGATAGACCCTGTGTTAAACACATTTAAAAAAAAAAAAAAAAGAAAGAAAAACCACACATGCACACAAAAAACAAGATGTTCGACATCAGTAGCCATCAGGGAAATGCAATTAAAATCACAGTTAGATACCACTACCTATCTACTGGTGTGGATAAATGTTAAATACTGGTGGGCTGGAGTGTATGTAGCTCAGAATTAGGGTACTCACCTAGTATGTAGTCAGGTGTAAGCTTGCCCTCAGAATCACAAACATAGTAGTAATAATGAAATACTGATAAACCAAAGGATGCATGGAATTCTCATGTACTGCCTACTTGTGACATGAAACAGTAAGGACATTCTGAAAAGTTTGCAGTTTTCTTACCAAACCACATACATACTATACGATGTATGATACAACAGTTTTTCTTGTTCCTATGAGCACTATTCCAGAGAAATGAAAACTACACCCACTCAACAGTGTTTACTGCCATTTTATCCATTAGCTGCTAGACACTGGAAAAATGTCCTTCAACAAGTGAACGGATAAACCTGTGCTATCTCTCCACAACAGAAAAACTACTCAAAAATAAAAAGGCCCAACCTTGTAATACATGCAACAACTTGGATGCATCTCAAAAATACTACCGAGACTGGGAGTGTAGCTCAGAACTTGCCTAGCATGTGCAATGCCCTTGGTTCAACACCAGGTACCACAAAACAAAACTTCTATTCTGAAAAGAAGAAACTTGACTTCAAAAATTTCCATATTATATGATCCCATTGATATGACAGTCTCAAATAGACAAACTGTAAGAACAGAGATAAGAGCAATGGCTGCTGAGGGTCATGAATTATGGCAATGTAACTATAAGGGGATAGAATGAGGGAGTTTGGGGGTGACAATACTGTGTGGTGTCCTGATTTGATGATGCCTATACAAACTGTACAAGTATTAAATCAGTAAAATTGTTCACCCAAAAAGTTGAAGTTATGTTTTAAAATGTTTTAAGTGTGAATCCATGTGATATGCAGCATGGCTTTTAAAATTTTGAAAGTCAATATAGAAGGATAAATGTGTTGCTAATAGATACAAAAGTGATACTTTCCTTCCTTATATTAGTTTTCTATTATTTATTGATCTGGTACAGGGTCTCCCTATGTAGCTGAGACTCACAGTGATCCTATTGTCTACAGATGTGGTACCGGAGGTCCACACAGGTCCTTACACCTGCAACAAAGGCAGGTGCTTATACTGCCAAGCTATCTCCTCAGCCATATGTAGGTTTTATTTGCAAGAATGCTTCAGAAAAAGTTTTCATAGGACAGGTATGGTGGAGCACTCCCACATACTTAGAGGAGGATCAATGAGTGTTTTAAGGCCAGACTTGGGCTACAAAGTGAGTAGAAGACCAGCCTGAACTGTACTGTGAAACTCTTGTTTCAAAAACACAAAGCAATCAGCAGGGCTTGGTGGTGCACACCTGTAATCCCAGCACTCTGGTCCCTAAAGCAGGAGGATCCTTTCATTTTGAAATCACCCTGTCAGCCCCAAGTGCATAGTGAGACCCTGTCTCAAAAAGACACCAAGAGGCCGGGGAGATAGCTGAGTAGAATAAGTGCTTCCCTAGCAAGCATAAGGTCCTGAGTTCAATCCCCAGTACCAAGAAAAAAAAAAAAAACAGAATGATCATGGCTTTCATTAGCACAAAATATAGAAGACTTATCAAGAATGCTATCATTAACTAGGTGGCTAGCCCAGGACCAAGAGTAAATACTAATAGAAAAATGAAATCAATAGTATGCCACAGAAGCAGTAAATCAAATGGGCCAGACCAAGGCATTTTCATCAGCAGATGACAAGACATCCTTCTCCTCCACTATGAAACTGTTTATAACAGTAGCATAATCACCAGAGCACCTTGACATCAAGCCATCAAATTTACTTTTTTGTTTAAAATGCACTTATAACTTCTCTTATTAATGTAGTTGTGGTCCCAGGCTTTAAAGAAAATTGAAGAGTGATGAAGAGTGATCAAATAGCAGAAGCTAACCATGCTGTGGTAAGAAAAGTTTCTTCAATTTAAATCCAGAATAATTTCCACATCTTGTATATATTTACCTCTATGGGGACAAAATTTACCTCATAATTAGTTTAGGTGGAATGAACCAAAGTGTGTAAGCTTTAGAGGACTGATGAGTTGTGCTAAATATCATCACTCTCTTCTTTAACAAAAATTACTAGATCCCCAAGGTTTCATTACTTATTGGACTAAAACCACAAGAAAACTTAAAAATTAAATAAATTGTACATTTCTTATATAATTAACAAAAAGACTCAAAAGAAAAGGGCTACTAGAAAAACAACATGATTTTTTAAAGTTAGTAACTTGTCTTTTATTGCCTAATACACTGCTATTTTTCTGGTGGAATCTCAATTATTATCCTGAAACAAGAGTATTACTAGAGCCGGGCGTGGTGGCGCATGCCTATAATCCCAGCACTCGGGAGGCTGAGGCAGTAGGATTGTTGTGAGTTCAAGACCAGCCTGAGCTACAAAGTGAGCTTAAAGCCAGCCTGAACTGCATAGCGAGACCCTGTCTCAAAAAAGACAAAAAAAAAAAAAAAGAGTATTACTAGAAAGTAAATGTCTTGTGACCACAGAAAGAAAAGCCAGATCGATCAGTTACTAAAATAACCACATGACTTCAGCCAATGCAGTAAAGAAGGTTTATCAGAACATGCCCTTCCCTGCTCCCCCTCCACAAGTAGCAGAAGGGCCATGCTGAGCAGGTGTGGCCAACATGTGTCACAATTCTAAGAAGGAAAAAGTTAAGAACTATTACTGTAGAGATTGTACAAGGATTCTGAAGTGACTATAAAATTATGCTCTGGCTCATTACCATGCAGCCAGTACATCCACATTCCGCTTCTCATCACTCCTCAACACAAATTTCAGGTACAGTGCCTGCCAATCTATTCTCTCCACCAGAATGTCCTTTCCTCTCTCTCCATGGACCTCGATCCTACCCAGCCTTTAATGAACCTTTCTTCAAGGTCTACTTCTTTCAACTGCTCTCTTTCCAAAAGCAGCAGTACTTCCTACAGAATTATTTGGCACCTTAGCCGATGTGGTAGCATGTACCCATAATCCCAGTACTGAGCTGAGGCTATGACCTGACAAGAGGATCACACGAAGTTCAAAGCCAGCCCAGGATACACAGCAAGCCTAGTCTCAAAACCAAAACAATTAGTCTTTGTTACAGTTAGTGTTTAGATATCCCCCAAGCCTCTTGCAAACTGAGCAGACTGCTAGAGTTTGATTGATTCATGATCCAAAGCTGGAAATCATGGGTGTGAGTACTATAGCTGCCTCGGAGCAGGAAGCCTGCATTCAATATAAGGGAGAGAGAGGCTAGCTCTCTCCACTCCTCCCTTTTCACCCTTGTTTTGCTGTCTTCATTTGCCATGAACTGCTGCCCTCTGCCATGTGGCACCCTGCCTTGGAGCCAGCCTATACACTGAAACCTCTACAAACTATGAGCTAAATAATAAACCTTTCCTTCCATAATTTTGGACACTGGGTACTTTTTCCAGCAATGAGAGAAAACTATCCAAGATAGTCTCTTAAACCATATTATATTGAATTAAATACAGTTAAATACAGTCTTTAGTATGTTTTTCTATTCAATCCAACTATATTATAAATGAGTCATATTTTATGCCATTTTTATCCCCATGACAACAACTCTCAAACACATTTAAAATTAATACTTAAACTATTTAGCAAGTACTTTAATTTAATTTCCCAAAAAGATGGCCTATAATAGCCAAGCATGCCAAGCATTCCAAGAACTATCCTGTACCAAATTCAGTTTCCATTAGAAAGCCATATCTAAAAGAGGAATTCTATCTTATCTTTCAATTTATCCGGTTTTATTCACAACTGGAATCTGTCATAGTACTATGGGAAACACAGACATCCTGCAAAGTCTTATTTATTATGGTACTATATTTAATATTCAGCTAGAATTGCATTTTTCTTTAAAACATAAAATCACTGAGTATGCAAGAAGCATTTAGAAAGATTAAGCCTACTGACAGAAACCTAGAAATCAAGATCATTAACCCGTTTTCTATTTTGAATAGTCTCTTTCATAGAGATAAATTCTTCCTAAGTTCCAAAATAAATGGACTTCAGGACAGTAAAATATTTTAAATACATAAAAGAAAGATCCCGATAGAATTTCTACCACCTATTTTAGTGAATAAGATGGTAAAAGCAAGCAAAACTAAATTTTCAGCAATAGCTAAACTTGAGATTTTTCCATTTATCACTTTGATTTTTCCTGACTCATTTTTGAAAACTGTTAGCAATTCTAGAGATAGTCTTCTTAGTTTCAGTAGCTCCAAATCATTTCCTCTCAAATCATTCAACAGATAAATCAACAAAGATAAAAATAAACAAAATATTCTTATCTGCAAATTATATTAAAAGAATTCTAAAAGTTACAGCTTGTCATTCTAAAACATTTTCTATATTTTGTATTTCATTTTTTTCTAGATTATATGTGATGACATGTAATTACATCATTCGCAATTGAATTTTTTAAATAAAACAAACAAATATAAAAGTCAACATAGGTTAAAAAGTATATCAACACCAACATCACTATTCCATCCTTCAAGACTAACTTCAATTTACCAGAAGATATTTTAAATACTTTCAGATTGTGTAAGTATATTCATACCCATGTGTACAGTACAAAGCATATTATAAACTGATATAGTCTCTAAAGCTCAGTTTTTATAAAACCATATGTACTAAATATTTCATAGAAAAAGGACAGGTAAAAACCAAAATATTGAAAGTTAGCACCTCTTTCCCTAAAACTGTAACTCTAGGCTAGTCGTAAGGAAAAAGTCTGACATATCCCAACTGAGGAACATTCTAGGAAATATCTGATCAGTATTCCTCAAAACTGTCATGAAAAAATAAAGTTGCACAAATGGTCACAGCCTAAAGAATAAGGCAGAGCAAATACAGTGTGCTTCTAGGACAAAAAAAAAAAGTTAGTGGAAAAACTCGTGAAATCCAAGTCAGAAAATTAGTTTAATAGTAATGTACCCAAGATGGTTTCTTAGATTTGACAAATGGGCTATGGAAATTTAAAATGTTAACAATGGAGAAAACTGGATAAGGAGTATAAGAAAGAACATTAACCTACATTAGCAACTTTTCTGTAAATCTAAACTTACTCCAAAATTAAAAGTTTAAAAGAAATAAGAATGGGCAATCTCTGGGTGGTAGGATTATAGGTTTTTAAAAAAATTCATCTGTGTTTTATAATTTTCAACAAGGTTCATTGTCATGAAAAACAAAGACATGGTCTCAGGAGATTTAATAATTAGCCCAAAGACACAAAGCCAAGGCAGTACAGAAAATTCTGGAGTTAATCCAATTTTTTCCCTCCTAAACCCCTTCCAGAAGTATGGGAACACACCCAAAGAAAACAGTCAACTCTCCTTGCTTACAAATACACATAGTCATCAAAAGACTTCTTGCATTTGCTCTAATGTAACTGATGAGTAGGTTAGGAACAGATGCAACAATGGGGACAGCTAATAAATCAGACAGGTACATGGGATTACACATTTATATGTTTCCAAGTGCCTGTATTAATATTTTTTCTTTTCTTTTCTTTTCTTTTCTTTTCTTTTTTTTTTTTTTGAGACAGAGACTCACTATGCAGTTCAGGCGGCCTTCAGCTCACTTTGTAGCCCAGGCTGATCTTTTTTCTTTCTTCTTTTTTTTTTTTTTAATTTTTATTTTATTGAAGTACAAATATCAATGAGACAGTTTTAAGATACCTTGACAAGATGGACCCAGGCTGGTCTTGCGCTCACAACAATCCTCTAGCCTCCACCTCCTGAGTTCTGGGATTACAGGCATGCACCACCACAGTAAGTTTTTTGGGTTTTTTTTTTTTTGGCAGAACCAGGGATTGAACTCAGGCCCTTGTGCTTGCCAGACAAGTGCTTATTCTACTGAGCCATCTCCCCGGACCCTGATACGTTCTTAATTAAAAAATAAAAGTCCACGTCCACATTTCTTTAAAACAACAATGCCACTTCTCACTCTCTACTGCTACTAGATGAACATTTCTCAGCACTTCTCAATGAGGGGCAGAAAGCAAGTCCTAGACTATGTATCAAGAAGTGCCAGTCTTCGCTATACTTAATGCCTAGGAAACTGGGTGGTCTTGTTAAGTTCTCAAGGCCCATATTTCCTTAGCTATTGCTCCACTATCTCTTTCAAATTCCTTCTAGAATTAAAATTTTAACTTTCTGCTAGCTCCTTAAACACAATCAAAATGAAATTCATCATTTCTCTGCACAAAACCCCTATGGACCATCTTTCCCCTGGCTTCCTTATTCTTGATGCCCCATTTTTCCATGCCCCCAATGCTCACAAAAGCAATGCCACCTCTGACTTGAGATATGGAACTGACTGTACCACACTTAGCCTACCTCGCCCAATTGGTCACACCTCTCTGTTCATCTTTCCAAGGCTACCAGTTTAATTCAACTTGGCCTACTACCCTAAACCCATCTGTCCCACTATTTTCCTTCCTACCATACATTACACTCATCTTTGGAATGACATTTAATACCTTACAAAATCCAGTCATGACCCACTGGAAGCCTCACCTACCATGTTGTTCCTCTTACGTATCCCAGGACCCAGTTAGGTGAATATGCAGTTTCCTAATATGCACATTTCCCCAACTACCTCTAAACACTGCTCTAGGATGCTCCTCTTTTCCCACTGCTTCTCACTTTCTGAGATTTAAATGCTGCTTCTTCCATCTGAAATGTTCCCTGATATCCCTAAGAGGGCAGTTTCACTCCCCACCCCCATTTAACACCTAAGCACCTTGTATGAATCCCTTTTATAGGACCTATTAAATTCCTACTAGTTCCCTCATTTTTTTGTTCCCTTATTCTGTGTATGAGATTATCAACTCCTTGTCAAAAAGAACATTTTATTTACCTTTCCATTCCTCAAACAGAACCCTGGCACACTGACAGCCGTGAATAACTTAAAGACGTCCTCCTATACACCGATGCTCTCAGTCCAACAGCCACAACCTTTCCTGGGTCAAGCTTCAAGCTGCCTCCCCTCCATCTGCTACATGCCTTACAGTAACTTGAGAAGCATTCAGTGGATGCAACACAGAGTAGAGCTGGCAGTAGAGTCCCCAAGTGCTGAGCTGAATCTTTGACTCATCCATCTGTTCTTCAACCACTATCCCCAATAAATATTTTCACTGAACATGTTCTCTTTATCTTTCTACTGATTAGGTGGTTTTACCTGCCTTGCCATCCAAAACTCTTACCAACAGTTTATGGCATAATATAGCAAAAGACTTGAACAAACAAGATGCAAAAAAATTCATTATTATAGATCAATGAAACACAAGTGCCCTTTTACACTATGAAATTGGCAAAACACTGTTCTAGGAAAACTGGACTTCTGTCTAGCGTATCTAAGGTGAAACAAGTATACACATGTATCTATTAAAAGTACAAGCTGGTATCACACCTTTAAAAACAGAATGACAATATATATCAAAAGCCACAAAAACATTCATATCCTTTAATACAGTGAATTCCAGGAGCTGGCAAGATAGCTCAGGGAAATAAAGTACCTGCTTAGGCAAGCTTAGGCAAGCTAGGTTCAATCCCTGGCACCACATGCCTCACCACAGAGTCTGGGCCTAGTGGCACATGACTGTAATCCCAGCACTAGGGAGGCCGAAATCAGGAGGATCACTATGAGTCCCAGCTGTACTGTGAGACCCTGTAACAACCAAACACATTAAAAAAAAAAAAAATCCAACACTTATCCTAAAGATAGAATTACAGAAGACAACATAATGATGTACAAAAAAAGAAATACACCAAAATAAATTTTCAACTTATTCAAAAAAAAGCAAGCTCCCTCCAGGTGCAGTGCCTATAATTGTAGCTACTAGGGAGGCTGAGATGTAGCTAAGTGGTAGAGCACAGACGGTTCAATTACAAATATAAAAGTGTAATTTCTTGCATATCCAGGAAACAAAGGGCTCCAGGACTCAAGCTTGATAAAACCTCAGGAAGAGACCCATAATCCCTTGCATTGTTCACTCTGGCTTTAACTAACAGTGTTCATGGTCTTCAGTTTTTCAAGGTCCAACAATTCATCTCAATTGGCCCTCCAATCATCCCTACAAACCTACGGGGAATAAGCCATACAAAACAAATACTTCAAAAAAGAAAGAACTGAGCCGTGTGGTGGTTCCCACTCAGAAGGCTGAGGTAGGAGAATCTCCATGAATTCAAGACTAGCCTGGGATACAAAGTGAGCTCAAGGCCAGCCTGAACTACATGGTGAAACACAGTCTCAAAAACACAAAAATGAAGCCGGGCATGGTGGCACATGCCTGTAATCCCAGCACTCGGGAGGCTGAGGCAGGAGGATTGTTGTGAGTTCGAGACCAGCCTGAGCTAAAAAGTGAGCTTAAGGCCGGCCTGAACTGCACAGTGAGACCCTGTCTCAAAAAGACAAAAAAAAAAAAAAAACACAAAAATGAAAGAATCAAAGATCTGTAATCCCCGTACTCAGAAGGCTGAAGCAGGATAGCTGTGAAACTGAGGCCAGCCTAGACTACACAGTTGAGTCCAAGGTCAAACTGAACTACAAAGAAAGTCCCTGTCTAAAAAAAATTAAAAACTGCAGTCATGTATTACACTAGCCTAACCAAGCCTAAATTTTAAATTTCATCCTTAACCTTAAAAATCTATAGCTTTGCCAAATTTTTTTAATAATACTTAAAGCATTTTTAATAGGTAAAGTAAATGTATTTTATTTTATTGAGACAAATATCAATGAGATAGTTTTGAAGCTGATGAATAGGACAATTACAATAATTAATACATTTTACATTGTTATCATCCTAGTGGTCATCTACAGTATAAGAAGCAGACAGGACATCCTGTCAAAACACTATTACTACCAATATTCTCATAGAATTGAGCAAAAGTAACTGCATATCTATCCTAACTATTCTCTATATACAAATACAAAATGGTCTTTCCTTTGTATCCCTTTTTGTTTAGTCCTGTCAGAGATGGGTATTCTACTGGCATTTAAATATTATAGATGCCTGAATTAAGTAAAACACTCCATCACAGTCCAGCAGTCCACAATAGTAGTGGGATTTCCACAGAAGTTGTTGACTAGAGCCTTTTACAGCTCAGCATATTAATATGGCTTTACTTTATATACCTCATTTTTATACTTTTCTGCTGAATGGTTAAGAGCAAGATAAAGCAACATCTATATAACAAGAAATGTACCTTTTGTATCTGATGTCAGTCAAGTCCTCTCAGGACTTACCCTGAAACCCCGTACCACAATTTGTAGATCCTTTGTCAGTGTCAGCCATGTGGATGAGTCACAGCCATTGCTTGACCAATTCGCTCTCTGTGAAGGCCCGAGAGAAAGTTTTCTCTCCATGTGACTCTCCTTAGGCACACTATACCTCATCAATCGCATTCCTCTGTGGCTCCATAATCTTCTTGATCAGAAAATTTGGGGCACAACTGAGTTACATGATATTACAGTACAGGTTCTCCTATGTCCTGAGTCTTCACTGACCTTGAAAGGCTAGGGCCACAATGTTGGCTGACCTTGCTGCCCTTCCTTTTCTCCAATTTTTGATCTGCAAACTTAGGTTGTTAACCCTCCAGAAGAAAAGCTGATTGTTATTCTGTGACATATGCAGTTCACTTTACCCTAACTACCTGTCTAAATTTCAAACATCTTAGCCGTTTTGCCACATTACATAGTTTGTGTATTCTCCAGGTCAATGTGCTAACTCGGCAGTGAATTGTGTCAGTGGAAAGGGGATGCGAAGTCATGGACAAACCAAAAAAGTAGAAACCAGGAAATCTAGATATAGGAAAAAGATCATAAAAGAAAAAGAAAAAAGCTTTCAAACTACAAAGAATAAAAAACCAGGCACATAAAGAGTAATTAGTAGGGCTGGCCAAATAGCTCAGTAAATTAAAGCACCTGCAAGCAGGAGCATGGGCCAGGGGTTCAATCCCCAGGGCCTGCCATGCCAGCCCCACCCCCCAGGGCATGCTGAGATGGCAACTGAGACAGAATAACAGCTTGTGCCTATAATACCAGCTCTTGGGAGGATATAAAGAGGAGAATCACTAGGAGTCTAATCTAGTAGTGAGACCCTGAACACCCTGTAGACCCTTCCCTAAAATACCAAAAAAAAAAAAGAAGAGTAATTAGTGATGTTATTGTAAATCTTACCAAACAGAACCCAAAAGGCAGGATGGTAAATTATTTTACTAAGAGTTGAAAAGACTAGCTTTGACAACATATCAAGCAATGAGTTTAAGTGTGGGGTATAGCTCAGAGGCAGAGTGCATACTTCACTCCTCCCTGCATTCAGTCCCCAGCACCCAAAAAAAGAACTTCAGCACCATTTGCACACAAATATATTAAAAGTCTCTGAATTCTTTTTCTGTAACTTACTGCCATTTTTTTTCTGTACTTTATTACCATTTTCTAATTTTAGTATTATAAGATCAGGCTATTATGACGAACCACGATTACTATGAAATAAAAAATACCTAAGACCAAGTTGGCTTTAGTTAGCAGACAATTGAGGGGGGAAAAAAAAGCAAAACAATCTGAAGGGTAACAGGACAGATGCAGGCTATTATTAGGACAACAGTACAGCCTTTTGTTTTTATTGATATGTTCTGGATCTTCAGGCCCTCAAAATTGCTTATATGGGGCTGGGGAGATGGCTCAGAAGAATAAGTGCTTCCCTGGCAAGCACAAGGGCCTGAGTTCAATCCCTGGTTCTGCAAAAAAAAAAA
>PVKA01019828.1:0-41374 GCA_004027165.1 Ctenomys sociabilis
GGAGGAGGCCGGGCCCGGGCCTGAGCGCGTCCTGGGCAAGAGCTCCCTGCAGCTGACCACCGAGCACGTGTACGACATTTCCTACGTGGTGGGCCGCGAGCTGATGGCGCTGGGCAGCGACCCCCGCATGACCCAGATGCAGTTCACGATCGTGCGCGTCCTGGAGCTGCTCGAGGTGCTGGTGAGCGAGGGCAGCCTAGCGGCCGAGGCTCCGCGCTTGGAGCACGACAGCCTGCGGCAGGAGGCGCGGGCCCTGCGCGGCGGGCCGACCCAGGTCCATCTGGACCTCACGGACCCAAACCGGCCTCACTTCACGCTGCAGGAGCTAAAGGAGGTGCTGCAGGAGCGCAGCACACTGAAGGCCCAGCTGCTGCTGGCACAGGAGGAGCTGCTCAGCTTTAGGAGCGGCCTGATTCCCCAAGAGGAAGCATGGGAGGAAGACAAGCCAAGGAGGCTTCGGTCACCACGGCCCGAGGTTCCAACGGTGGCACGGCGGAGAAGACAGTCATGAAGAAGCTGTCCACTTTCCGGTCAGGGGAGCAGACCTGGAGCCAACCATGGCCTCACAGCAGCCCCGGCTGCAGGCATCCCCGCGCCAGCTCTGCCATCCCCACTGCGCGTTGCTTCTTGCCCAAGCGCAGGTCCCCGAGTGCCCCTCATCCTTGCTGTGGACCTGGATGTCCTGGGAGGTCTGGCCAGGGGAGCAAAGTGTCCTCAAGGAGGCCAAAAGCATAGGTGACAGGCCACCTCCCACCCAGCCGCCTGCCCTAGGAGCTGCAGTGTGTAAGCCACGCTCTTCAATGTGGGGCAGAGAAAGGAAAAGCAAAAGAGCAAGAAAATATGGTACTGGCTTTGCAGTAGCGCTTCTGACTGCACTGATATTTGCTGAATATTGGATTCAGCTCCCCTCACTTGTTTTCTATGATCTTGTATTAAAATAAAATGATTTTTATACGTTAAAAAAAAGAACAATAAGGAATTTAGCCCACTTGTGTTAACTTTTCATCTCCTTTCTGCTCCTTTGTTTGTTATATTTTTATTATCAGTTCTTCTGATAGCCCCTAAAGTTGAATCTAATACACTTGGATTGGTTCTTATACAGTCAACTTCGTACAACACCTTTTGAGTCTCCCTAGTTAATAACAAGGTGTTGAGATGTCTACTTCTTCTCTTCCTGAGCTATGTCAGTTACAGTGTGACTTTGTATACTACACAGGGCTATAAATTTTGCAATATGTTCTGTAGCTATGAATAAATCTTTCATGGTTTCTCTGGCTCTAAAAATCAGAAAACGGTAACATTTCAATATTGTGACTTTTTAGGTAGTATTCTTGGTATGCCCAAGTCCTGCCAAACGGTTCGAGCACTTGGAATAGTGCTGAAAATCACCTGTCCGGGCCTCAAGGTTGAATGCACTACATGGAGAGGGTTCCGCTGTACTCGATTGTGTCTAGGAAATAGGCTGTGTCGGGCAGAGCTTAGCCTGCCTCCGAAGTCCTCTCAGCTCTGACATCTCTAGCCTCATCGCTTCTTTACTCCCTTCCTCACTTCCCCTTCCTTGTATCTCACTCAGCTCTGCTTTCATCTTCTGTGTACATGCATTTGGGGTTTTTAACCTGCAAAGAACATCACCAGATTCTCTAGTCTATTTATGGTTTCTCCATTCAATTCTCTTTTGTATAGTTTTAATCACATGTGAGTAAAAATTTAGATGCAGGGAACATAAATGCCTGGGTTTAGATATGTGTTTTAGACCTGAGAAAGTAGTAATTTTTAAAAAGATCCTTTTAAGCTCATTGTTTCTTTTAAGGCACTTTCAATATTATGTGACAGTTGGGCACCATGGCACACGCCTGTAATCCCAGCACTTAAGAGGCTGAGGTAAGAGGATTGCCACTACTTTGAGACCAGCCTGGACTACATAGAGAGTTCAAGGCCAGCCAGAGCTGCATAGCCAGACCCTGTTTTTTTTTTTTTTTTTTTTTTTTTTTTTTTTTTTTTTTTTAAGCCAAACATATATATGTGGCAGCCAGCTTTAGCAACCAAGGCAACACAGGGTTTTTTTTTTTTCCAGTTTGTTAGGGACAAGTCAGAGTGGTTTAAAATCTAAACCACAAAACCAAAGTGAAACACCTGGCAGAAATGGCATTTGTTACTGATTCCGTTGCAAGTCCTTAGCCTAACCACTTGATTGGTATATTTTTGTCTCAGCCCTGACTCACGAGGTGAGAGAACGAGGAGTCTAGAGTCCATTGAGGAGCTAGACTTTTAAACTTGAAATTTTTGTTTTGCAGTGCAGGGGGTGGAACCCAAGACCTGGCACACTCCAGGTGGGCACTGTGCCGCAGAACTAGCTCTAGAATGAGGCCTTTTAATGGTTCAGCCTTAAGCCTGACTTACTGAACAAAGTCAGGCTCTTTATTTAATGGCTGCCTCAAAGGACTGGCACGGCCGGTGGCCCAGGGGAGAGCAACGAGTAAGAATTAAAGTCCAGGGGTTCTGACGCCTCCTGCCTATGGTTCTTTGTCGCTTCATGTCTTCAGCCTCAGCTCCCTTGCTTACAAAGTGAGGGGAATGACAATGTCCCCCTTAGGACTCCTGCGAAGATTAAACGTGATAATAAACCTAAGACGCTTGGCTCAGTGTCAACACCTAGCAAGCACCTAATAAATAGGAAGTGTTTCTATAATGAACTTTGCATCCTGAACAGGTTTCTGCTAGAAATTCTAAAGGAAGGGTGGAATTGTTTCTCAACCTTGGAGTCTGTAGTCCAAGGTGAAGAAAGGTCAACAGGTGACCAAAACAGTCTATAGTGTTTTATGTATGGCAAGAATTTAATGAACATTTCTTGGGTAAAAGAATTAAGTAACTTCTTGGTCTTGATGGAAGACCTGGCTCCAGCCAAGGACAAATGAGACATGTGGTACGGCAGTATGGGCTGAGCGTATACAGTCACAGTTCACTCTTATTTAATTCACTTACCCATAGCTATTCCTTATCAGCTACATGAAGATGTTATTGGGAAATATAACGGGACTCAGTTCCTGCCTTCAAAGGCTTTTTTTTTTTTTTTTTTGTCTTTTTGAGACAGGGTCTCACTATGCAGTTCAGGCTGACCTTAAACTCACTTTGTAGCTCAGGCTGGTCTCGAACTCACCACAATCCTCCTGCCTCAGCCTCCCGAGTGCTGGGATTACAGGCATGCGCCACCACGCCTGGCTACTCAAAAGCTTTGAAGTCCAGCAGATAAGACTCCCTACGCACAGAGCTCATTCCACCGCAGAGGGGCCACCGCTGGACGCTTGGGCTGAAGCCTTGTCCCACACCTCTCAGTCCCACTCATGCCTTCTCTGCCCCCCCATGCATCCATAGCAGTGTTTATTCCCAAAGTGTGGAAAGTATCACATGTAGGGAAAAGGGGCTCAAGGGCAGGTGAGTGAATGGGGAAAATGGGTTAACTTCTGTCATGTACAGGTCCGGATTCTCTGTGATGAATCTGATCATGAGTGTATCTAAAATGTACCAACACAATCTGACAGAAGAAGCAAGCAAACAAGCAAACCATTATGCAGGCTGCATCTGAGGGAAAACGGAGAGGCACCAACTCCCAGATTCCCTGGGTAAGCTCATGATTGTTTGTTTTTTAAAATTAATTTTATTGAGAAACAAATAGCAATGAAACAGTTTCAAAACAGATTAGTAGGACAGTTTCAATGATTCATACATTACATATTGATGTCTTCATAGAAGTTATGCATAGTACAAGAGGCAGACATGATATCCTGTCCAAACACTATTAGTACAAATCTTTCTTTTCATTGAATTAAGAGAAAGTAGCTGTGGATCTATCCTAACTATTTTGTAAATACAGATGCAAAATGCACCTCCATTTATATCATCTCCCCCCCTTTTTTTTTAGTTTTGTCAGAGGCAGGTTTTCCATCGCTATTTAAATATTGTAGGTGCGGGAATTGAGCAACATGGTCCAATACAGTCCAGCAGTCCATAATAGTAGCGGGTTATCTGTAGGACTGACAATGTCAGAAGTTGTTGACTTGAGCCTTTTATAGCTCAGCGTATTAATATGGTTTTACTTTTTGTACTTCATTTTTATACTTTTCTGCTGGCCATTCAAGGTCAGTGAAGACTCAGGACATAAGAGAACCTGTCCTATAACATCCTGTAACTCAGTGATGTCCCAAATTTTCTGATCAAGAAGATTATAGGGTCACAGAGGAAAGTGACTGATGATGGAGAGTGCCTAAGGAGAGTCACATGGAGAGGAAACCTCCTCTCAGGCTTTCACAGAGAGCAAATTGGTCAAGCAATGGCCATGACTCATCCACATGGCTGACGCTGACAAAGGAAAGTGCGGTACAGGGTTTCAGGATAAATCCTGAGGGGATTTGACTGATCTTGTCAGACATGGAAGTTACATTTCTTGTTATGTAGGTCTTGCTCTATCTTGGTCTTAATCTCAAGGGTTTAATCTCCTCGTGGTGAGTGAGAACTAAATGGTAGATAGTGTTCTCGCACTGACTTCCTGCCCCCGGCCACTGAGTAACTTCTTTTCTCTTGGGTTGAAACCTTTTAGCCGGTTAGTTACTTTATAAATATGTAGTGATGGGGATACTGGAAAAAACTTTTCACTTCTAAGTGCCGGTGTCACCTCAGACTCTGAATGTCACACATTTGGGACGTGGTGTGACGACACGGAAACTGGGCACACACAGCTGTGAACCTCAGCTCCTCCACTTATGAGCCTTGTGACCACGGAGAGTGATCAAGCCCTGAAGCTGAGCTGCCTCTCAAATGAAGTGAAAACCCTTTCCCCACAGCCAATCTCTTCTTCTCTGTACTAACAGCATTTTTAGCTGACCACGAAGACGTCCAGAGCAGAGCGGGCTTTCCTTGATCAGGTGGATACATTCTGGCAAATTTATTCACATTACAGATTTAATGATGATCGTCTGTTGGGCAAGAGGCTCGCGCGTTGGTTAGATACAGGCAGAAGCCGTTTGGTAAATGTTGAACTGGCTGCGTGTGCACACGCACACAGTGTGTACACACATATGCTGATTGTAAATTTTACATGTATTAAACATATGCAATTTAAGGATAATACACAATATGCAGAGCTCTTTATCATAAGAGCCATGTCACCAACTGCATCTTATCAAATATTTTGGTTGATTTTTGCTAAACTTGTATCCATGGGTAATCTATGATTGCAGTTCACCCATGATTTGACAAATGGTGTTCCATTCCACTTCACTACCTCCTTTCCCAACAAATTTTTTTGTCATTAAATCTGTAATGTGACCTTCCTATTAAGTGATTTCTCCTCTTTGTACAAATTATGCGCACTAACTGAAATCTCCTTCAACTTCAGCATTACCTAGTGGAGCCTCATTCATTTACCTATTTTTTGCTGAGTTGGATAATAGCTTTCCGGTATTGGAAGAACAGCTCCTTAATATTTTATCTGCTATTCATAGCATAATGGGCACAGACCTGCCACACTTTCAAGTTTAATCTGCATTTTCAACATTTTTCTTTAGTGTTGTTTTTTTTTTTTTGCGGAACCAGGGATTGAACTCAGGCCTTTGCACTTGCTAAGGAAGCACTTATTCCACTGAGCCATCTCCCCGGCCCTCAACATTTTTCTTTGTCACAGTTTTTAAAAGTTTAGACAGTCAACAAGATAATAAATCAAATATTGATTCAGAGTGTAAATATTCCCATCATTGCCAAATACCACGATGAGGTCATTGAATACTAACTTGGAAAGAAAGATGCCATTTCCACGTTATGAATGAAACAGGCATCCGCACCCTTTCACATCTTTTGGCTATATAGAATTTTCAGGATTACCTGTTCATGCTTCCTCATGTTTCTGTTGAGTTGTTTCCTTATCAGTTATGTTATCAGTCACATAAGTCATCTCTCACTAGAATATAAACTCACAAACGCCAGGGTATTTCTTATCGTTCTCAACAGTGCATCTGGTCACACCAACCACATAAAAGGTGTTTAAGCGAACTCGTAACTGCATGAACGTGTTGCAAATATTTTTCCAATCACTGTCTTATTTTGCTCTTTCTTGTGTTTTTGGCGTATAAAAATGTTAAATTGTATGTTGTCAAATATGTCTGTCTTTTCATTTATTGTATCTGAGTTTTCTGTCTTATTTTAAAATGCTTCTCTTATCCCAGCATTGCTTATTTTCCTCAATTTTCTAAGAGGTTTATTTTATTTTTGTTTCCTTTAATCTGGAATCCATCTGGAATTTATTTTTGTTGTGACATGCATTTCTTCCAGATGGCTAGCCCACTGGGTCACTTTTGTAAATAAATTACTTTCCTCTGTTACACTGAAATTCTACCTTTGTGCTGCATTATGTCCCTATATATGGTGCCCTCCAGTTCTGGGTCTCTGATTCGTGCAGGTACGCATTTGCCTACGTCTGGACCCTTATGATACTCTCTTGATGCGTTAACTAAAATAACAGAATGTAATTGCGATTGAGTCACACGCCACTTAATGAAGAGGATGCCTCTGAGAAATGCTCCCCTCGGCACGGTCCTCCTCTCTCCTCCTCCCTCCCTGCCTCCTCTCCGCTTTCCCACTTTCCAGCGTCTCAGGAGAATGTAACTCCAAGCAGCCATGTTTCCCTCTCTTTAAAAAGAAACCCCAAAAATGGAGTATTTATACGAAATGTACTAATTTAAAATGTTTGCTTAAATTTTCTTAAAGTTCTTTCAGGACAAACAAAACCCATCCCCATTGGGAGCAGCTCCTTTCTCTTTTCATGGAGCTGTTGCCCTTTATTTAAAAAGCTTTGCATAGATTATTTCATTTTTTTCACCCTTTATTCTGGTACCTAGGAGGTCTGAATATTGTTCAGTAATGGTGATAATAGGGTTTCCTGTCTCTTTTTTGCATTTAAAGTAATGGTCTAGAAATTCATCTTTTAGCATGGTGATTGCTATTAGTTTTATAAGTAGAATTTATCATATTTAAGAAGTTTTCTTTAGGTTTTTATTAAAATAGATGTTACTATTTTTTCTTACTTGCTTATTAATACCATTAAATGTATTGACCACTTTGCTATACTGAAAATAGTCTTGAGTTCTTAGAATCAGTGTATCCCCTGATAGCATGTCACTCCTTTTGATATGCTGATAAAATGGATTTTTTTGCATTTTATTTAGATTTTTAAACTCTTCAGAAATGTGACTGGTCTGCTGTGGTCACCTGGTTGGGGATGGGACGCTATCTGTCTGAAGTTTATTGTAGTTATGTCACTTTCATAAATAATGACTTTGACATGTTTGAAATGGTCTGAGTTAATCTATTATGTTTTATGATCGTTTTTATAGTACACGTTGGCATTCCTTATGGGAGGATACATGCACATAAGGCAGCTTCATCCCCATTTTCCGCCCGTCTCCGTCCCGTCCCATGCCCCACCCTTGGTCTGTCACTGTTTTGTACAAGTGCACAACATGGTTGATTACACTCCTTGGGAAGGGTTGGTGCACGCATGTGCGCACGCGCACGCACACACAGGCGTGTACACACACATACAAACACAGGCGTGCACACACGCACACCCTACTTCCTTTTTCCTCCCCTTCTCACTCTCCCTCCATCTCTTGATTCCCTTCCTCTTTGAAAAAGAGCAATCTCCCTAATCCTATCTTCATTTTGCTTTTTTTTTATCCTTGGATTTCTCATGAAAGACAGCATGTGATGTGTAAGCTGTGTGTCTGATTTACTTCACTTGGCATTGTGGCCTCAAGGTGCACACGTTTTCCTACACGACTCGACTTTTCCTTAAGGCAGGGCAGCACTTCACTGTGTGCAAGTATCGCATTTTCTGTAACCCTTCATCTACTGACGAGCATACGGGCCGCTTCCAAGATTTAGCTGCTGTGAGATGTGCCGCTGTAAACACGGGTGGGCGCAGCTCACTGGAATATGGCTACCTTTCTCGGGAAGATACCTAGAAGGCATCCCCTTCTAGGTCAAATGGAGCTTCTTGTTTCTGCTTTTTGAGGAGCCCCGTACTGCCTTCTGCAGTGCTTGGGCCAGCTCGCATTCCCGCAGCGCAGAGGCCCCCTTGTCCTCCTTGGCCTCGCAGCTTCACCAGCCTTCATTACTATTTGATCTCTTGATGACATCCATTCTTTCTGGGGTAAGGCACAAGCTCAGCGTTGTGTTGCTGCTTGGATGAAAGGAATCTTTTCTGAGTGGGGGGAACTCGCCCCTCACTACGCCGGTGTCCCGGAGTCCTGAGGAAGGCTAATCAGACCCCTCCATGTTCTGAGATCAGCTGGGGGCAGAGGAGCAAGAGCCCTACAGAACCCGGACCAGCGAACTCACAGCTGATTACATTCATTTGGGTCTTTTGGGGGGTTAGACTGGGTAAGGCTTTGTCTTTTGTTTATTCTTTCGAAGAACCAACTCTTCACTAATTCTTTGTGGCTTTTTTTTTGTGGGGGGTGTTTTAATTTTATTGATGTCTGCTCTGATCTTTGTCATCTCCTTCTTTGTAATAGCTTTGGCTTTGGATGGCTCTTGTTTCTCCAGGACCTTGAGGCGCTGGACATTTGGACTTGCTCTGTTTCTGTGATGAACTGCAGACTAGTTGTAGCTTTGTTTCTCATACAAGGCTTCTCTGTTAGTGTCTACTTTTCAGTGGTGGCCTCTGGGTGCCACTAACTACTGGCCTTTGCCTTGTCCCACATGCTATTCTAACTACTTCCCGTTGCTTGACATGGGAAGCTCCAGCATATTTGTCCAATTGTTCAATTTTCAGGAATGGACCACAGTATTGTTGACGATTCCAAGGCAGTTCAGATATGGACGTCTCAGGCAAACTGATTAATGCCAGTAGCTATGTTACCTTGGTTTTAGTATTAAAGTCAGCATCAGTTTTAAAGTCAAATACAAACTGAATATTGACAAACTCTGAGTACCACCCTTAACTATAGAAAAGGGTTCTATAACTGTAGTATGAACACTAAGACAAACCAACTGTTGGTCTACTACTGACATAGTGGTTGTACTTACTAAGGGAACAACATTACTTCTACTAACAATAGAATAGTGTTCAACTGCAAATAGTGTAAATTTGACTAGCTATCTAGAGATACTTGAAGCTTAATAATTATACTAGAAAAGGTTCAGGGGGTTAGGGAACCAGTGAATTGAAAAATCTATCTTTGGGATATGAAAAAGAGGAGAGAAAAGCGAGATAGGATCTCCTACTAAGAATAAAAGGAAATTAATACGCAAGAAATAATAAACAAGAAAAAGAAGAAACAAGCGCAAAACCAGGAAATAAAAGGAAGAAGGAGAAAAAAGCAGAAATGGAAAAAGAAAAAGATATTAAAGAGGAAAAAGGGTAGGGAAAAATCCAACTACCCCCTCCAAACTTAATGAAGGTTAAAAATAATGCAAAATGGAGATATTAAAAAAAAAAAGGACAGAGGGAGCAGGGAGGAGGAGGAGGGGGGAAGAGGGGGAGGAGAAAGAAAAAGCCACGTAGAGAGGCCGTGGTTTCTTTCCTAGACCTTTAGGCTCGAGCTGGGCGTGGTGGCGCATGCTTGTAATCCCAGCACTCGGGAGGCTGAGGCAGGAGGATTGTTGTGAGTTCGATAGGCTCGGATTCAGCCAGATGCGATTTTCTGTGCTAGGTTTGGGGCTAAGGGCTCTGGATGCGCCCTTCCTGCTCCAAAGCCCCCTCTGTTACTTGCCCGCTGCAGGCTGGGGTTTGAGGGCGCTGTTGGACTTAATGCCCCAGTCGTGGGGTGTGGTCTTCAGGGTCAGGTCGGGCCGCTGGTCTCCACCTCTGCACGCTGTGCTGTGGGGAAGCAGAACGCAGAAACAGCTCGCAGTTGCGCGCAGTCGCGCTTGCTCGCGTCGGCCCGTCCCGTCAGACCCGCCTGCTTGCTTGGGGGAGGGGCACCCTCCTGCGGCTCAGCTCCGCTTGCTTGTGTGTAGGAGTTTGAGATAATTGAAATACCTCTAGAATCGCCCATTGTTTAAAAGCTAGATATAGCTCAGTTGTAAAGTTGAGCTCATTAGCCTTTAAAATGTAGAGGCTTAATTATATTTTATCGTAAAAAAATTATAGTTGGTATAAACTGAAATCATCATGCCACAGTGATACATGTGCACCTATGCTTATAGCAGCGCAAATTGTCATAGCTGAATCCTGGGAACAATCCAAATGCCCATAAACTGAGGAATGGATGAAGAAGATGTGATATTTTTACACAATGGAGTATTACTGAGCTAGAAAAATGCTAAATTTGAGGCTTTAATTGGTAAATGGACACAACTAGGGACTCTTTTTTAAAAATGTGTTTAGTACAAGGTCTGCAGGGTTTCGCTACGCAGATCGGACTCGTAGTAATCCTGTTTTCAGTCTCCCAAGCGCTGGGATTACAGGTGTGTGCCAGCATGCCTGGACTTGTAGATGGGCTCAGTGGGCCTGGGACAGGTCGGCCAGGCATCGAACCTCTGGTTCCTTCGCTTGCCAAATCAGGTGCCCTGAGCTATCTCGCTGACCCTTCTTTTTAATTTCTTTCAACTTTTTTTCCTCCAGTTTGGCATGCATATGTCTGATAATCTAAATAACAATTTGAAGACAACACTGCAATACAACAAACGTTGTCTAATTCATATTATTTTGTTTAGTGAAATTCTGTATTATTTCTAATGCTCTTTGTTATTATTTTGTATTTTCTTGAAAAATAATCAAAAACCATAATTGGTATTTTGAAATTGACTATTTCTTCTTGTGTCAGCTTTGACAATTGTTTGATTGATTGTGGTTCTGGGAGTCAAACCCATGGACACCCTGCCATTGAGCTACATCCTCACCCTATTTGCATTTATTTTGAGGCGAAGTCTTGTCAGCCCCTCCTCAGCGCAGGGCTCTGGGCACGCACCGGCACACCTGGCTAGTGGCTTCTATTTTCATAATCAGCACTCTGTGTGCCCAAGACGTGCTGGTACAAATATAAGGGTCCCTTAACTTGGGTCTTCCCCCACCTGCCTGGGAGAGGTCTTGGCAGGAAGCTGCAAAGTCCCGGGAGCAGGCAGCCCAGCCGCCAGCGAGCGCAGGTCAAGACGCTGATGAGCGCTTCCGGCCTTGGCAGGGCGACTCCTCCTCGCGCAGTGGCTGCCGAGCCGGGAGCTGGCTTGGCTGGGGCGTGCTTTCGAAGTCTTCTCCACAGTTCCTGCTTCTTTCCTTCCCTCGCCCCTTTTTCTTCACAGTTTATCATTTGAAATATCCAAGACATCTGAACTTCAGGATTTCCCAAGACCCAGATGCTGCCAATTGCACAGTTAAGTGCAGGTCAACACGTCTCTTTCTGTATTTTCTCAAAATTGTAACATGTACTTCCAAGTCCGCTGACTTTTATCAAGATTCGAGCAGTACTGTGTTCCACGGTCAGGAAGCGCAAGACTGCGGATGGTCTGTCTTCCTTTGTGATACTACCAGCATTAAATGCCTGCATCTGTTAATTAGTTGGGTATACAATTAGATGCTATCACTTTGTTTATATTTTAATCTAAAATTCTTTTATAAAATAGTACTTCTACTTCTTTGTCACTGTCATAAAATACAAACTTAGGTGAAAATACTAGTTAATGTAGGAAAAGATGGGATAGATTCTCGATTCTTTCACTTTTATTAGCATTGAAGATAATAAATTAGTTTTCTGTATTTCTCTGAAAGTGACTAACTTTTTCTCAGTCTTTTAAAAAACTGTGCTGCAATACATGCAACGCTGACTGTGTAGCCAGCGCTGTTTGGACTGCCCTGCTGTCTAGCTCCGGGCCATGTCACCTCAACAGGAAGCCCCCAGGTATGCATCTGTCATTTCTCTGCCCTCCTGTCCTGCGTCCTCAGAAGGGCTAATATTTCCATCCCTGTCTATTCACTTACTCTGGATGTTTCATATAAATGGACTCACACTCTTGGTGGGCTTTTTGGTCTGCCTTGATTAGTTTTTTAAAAGGTTGTGAGTTCATGGACCTCAGGCTATTTCCAACTGATTGCACATCTTTTGTTACAGCTGTATCTAGATGTCCCCCAATGCCTCAATGCTCAGTGCTTTGGGGAGGTGACTGGATCATGATTTTGGACCAGTCCACTAATTAATTAGTTTAGCATGGTCCTGGGTGGGAATAATGGACCTACGGAAGAGGGATGACGCACGCTGCATGTGATGGCACCAACCAATAGGCTGGAAGCCTGGGTGGAATAAAAAGGGAAAGGAGAGAGGTGCTCACTGCCTCCCACCTGCCTTCCTATGAGGTGTTTCTCCTCTGCCCCGGTGCCCGGCCTTGGAGCCAGCCAACTCTGGGCTGAAACCTCTACAGACTGTGAACTAAAATATTTTCCTTTTATTTGTGGGTGCTTGATATTTTGTCCCAACCTTTTGAAATTCAACATTTGCTACCTTTGGTCACTATGAGTCTCTCAAGCTGGCGTCTGTGTTCTTCGCACATGGTCACACTGATCCTTTGAGGGGATTCCAGCGTACCTCGTGCACTTCTTGTTGTGGATCCGGAAGCAGCCAGTTCTCTAAGACACTCAGATTTCATTCAGTGAGCTATCGTATTTGTAGACCCCATTTTCCACACTAGATGAGCTTGTTGGTATTAGAGTGGTTACAGTTTTTAGATCTTTTTGTGGGCATAACTAGTTACAATCTTTGTTTAAGCCTTTGTTTTCTAAGGTAAGATAGCTCATGAGTTTATAGCAATATTTATAATTCAAATTCAGATCTACAGCTTTTTATTTAGACACTGTAATACTATAAGGGGCCAGGGAGATAGCTCAGTAGAATAATCACTTGCCTTGTAAGTGCAAGGGCCTGAGTTCAATCCCCAGTTCCACAAACAAAACAAAACAAAACACTTCTATATTACAATTTTATCTGCTTATTTCTTTGTTTTAATTTTGGGGGTTATTTTAAGACAGGGTTTCACTCTACAGTTCAGGGAATATATATATATATATCCATGGGCTCCTCCCAAGGAATTTATTAGAGAATGAACTTGAACCAACCAAAATATTGACATCAGAACTGAGCCAGCTAGATACCTCAGCAAATTAAAGTGCCTGCTTAGGCAGAGTGCAGCATCCGGAGTTCGATTCCCGGGGAGCCATGCCAGCTCCACCCCTGGGGTACACTGAGATGGTGTTTGAAACTGGATGTGGTGCTGCATACCTTAATCCCAGTGCTTGGGAGGTTGAACACAGGAGGATCACTAGAGTCCAATCTGTGTAATGACACCCTGTAGACTCTGTACTAAATACTTAAAAATAAAAGAACTGTTGGGGAACATTAACCATGAACTATATAGTTGTTTGTGTAGCTAAGACTTGACAGTGAACTAAGAGGGAGAGCCCTGGTACACAGTGGCTGTGTGTGTGGGCAGCATAGATGTAGCAGTGACAGAAATTAGCGGGGGGGGGGGGGATAGTGTCAAAAGTGCTGTAAATTGTTCTCAGTAAATATTGCTTTATTGAGAATATTATATGTGTCCTATGTTGGATTTTTAAAATACACAATATTCTAATTCTGTCATCCTCTATGTCCTTGAGAATCTAGATTTTTAGTATGAAATATCTGGTGTAGTGGCACACCCCTATAATACCAGCACACACACACACACACACACACACACACACACACCCCAAAACGCATTCATTTTTGATTATCAGGCTATAATCTTTCCTGAATATTGTTTAAACTGTACTGCCTTGGTTTTCTTAGTAAATACTCTCTCCTTATTTGATTTTACTTGATTTGTAATTTCAGTGTTACTTTTCTCTCTAATGAAGAAAATTTCATATGGAAATTGATGACGTATTAGCTGGACATGGTGGCACATGCCTGTGACCCTGTCACTTGGGAGGCTGAGGCAGGAGGATTGCTGCAAGTTTGAGGCTAGTTTGGGTTACACACTGAGTTCACTGTAGCCTGCACTGCGTAGTGAGATCCTGTCTTAAAAAAATTAAGGAAATGTAAAATAAAATAAAAAATACAAAATAAAACCAATGCAGATGAATAATGACACCAAAAAGTCAATTTGATCCTCCCCAAATTTTAGATCACATAAAAAGCAGTAATTCCAATGAGAAGAAAGATTTGTACTAATAGTGTTTGGACAGGATATCATGTCTGCATCTTGTACTATGAATAATTACTAGGAAGACAACTATATGCAATGTATTAATTATTGTAACTGTCCTACTGACCTGTTTTGAAACTGTCTCATTGCTATTTGTTTCTCAATAAAATTAATAAAAGAAGCAGTAATTCACTAAGGGGAAGAAACACAGTTTACATAGAAATAATGCAAATCTTTTGGGTAACTTGATGATCCAATTAATGGAAATTATCAAGTATAGTGGGAAATTATATTACCTGGTGATGTAACATGAAGCATTAGGTGATAAATGATGAATTAAAAGCCATAGAAACCTTGCAATAAGATCTGTGATGACAGCTAGCTAATGACCGTGATGAGTTCCAAGAGAATTTAGGGCTAGTCAGTGAACAAGCAAAATGAACATAACCTGAGATCTGAGAGTTTATATATGAAAGTAACTCGACAGAGAGCTCTCCAGGTCTGCCAAGAATCCCATGAGGCTGCATGAGCACACCAACACCACACTGTACAGTGGATGGGAACTTGTAGAAATTGTCTTTCGCAAAAACAGAATTTGATGAATGATGCTAGAAGAAAAAGAGCATTGCTATTTTGTAAAATGTAAGTATGTATATTTAGCAATGTAATTTCTATATTGTAAAAATACTATAAAATAGCTGTCTTAAATAGTTGGGTGTTCCCGCATTTGTCATATGAAGAGACAATCAAAGAACATGTTGGGGGCTGGGGAGATGGCTCAGTAGAATAAGTGCTTGCCTGACAAGCTCAAGGGCCTGAGTTCAATCCTTGCCTCTGCCAAAAATATATATATATATAGATAAAACATAAATGAATTTTGACATTAATTGTATCTGGCAGTTAATAAAATACTATATTAAATTTCTTTATTTTTGTTGGACATATTAGCTTTAAAAGTTCAACATGTATTCCAGTTTCTCTTCATCCTCTGTGTTCTTGTCTACATCTAATTTTATATCTGCAATTGATGTTACTCGTCTTAAGGTTCACACGCGTCCTCTGCACACGCACGCGCTTTGCGCCTTAGCGAAGCTGCGCCACCCAGGTGCGGGCCGACTCAGTTTCCTGCCTCTCCTTCCTGCGTGCCCCAGCACACCCGCTTACCACTTCACAGGCACAGAGGGTGCTTTCTGCATCCTCCAGGAGATGGATTTTCCAAGAGACTGGGGGCGGGAGGTAGGACCAACTCCAGATCTCTTAACTGTGTTCCCAAGCATTATTTTACAAAGATGAAACACAAAATTGTTTTTGGAACACTTGGCAGCTGTTTAGAAAACCAAAATAAAATTGGGTCACCACCTTTCTCCTTGTGTCTGATATATTCCAGATGAATCAAAGATTTCAACATTAAAAAATGAAGCCATAAAATAATAGATCAAAACCTAGGAGGATTTCTATACAATACCAGTGTGGGAAAAGGCTCTGTAAATCTGATACTAATCCCAGAAGTCATAAAAGACAGGATTCATAAATTTGAATGCATAAAAATGAAAAAAAATGTGTCTGTCAAAAAAATAATGAAGCTAAAAGACAAACAACAAATTGAGAAAAATAACTAACATATATTCCATAGGATTTATTTCCTTAATATAAAAAGAATTCCTGTACATTAACAAGAAAAAGGCCAAAAACCTAACAGAGAAACAGGCAACAGAAAATAACAGATGGTTTGCATAAAAGGAAATAAGGATGATATGTAGACATATGAAAAGTTGTCGTTATCCCTATAATTAAAAAAAGGCAAATTATAACCAAGGTCAGCCGGACAAAGGTCCAAAGGTTTGTAACAGCTGTGTAGATGAAGACACAGGAAGCCAGTCCACCCTCAGTGCAAGTATGAATTGATACAGCTCTGGACAGGGAAAATTGGATTTGACTGTGCAACTTTATTTGGAGGAATTAAAGTTATAGCTATTGTTACATTTGTACTTTGTTACAAAGGAATTCTCTGTAGCATCGTTTACAACTGCAAAGTCATTGGAAAAAAATCCAAAATACCTATCAAAAGAAGACCCAACAAATACATTATGCTGCACCTATCAAATTAATTGTCTAAGCCATAACAAAGAATAAAGCAACTGTACATGTGCAGATATGAAGCTATTTTTTTTTTTTTTTGAGACAGGTTCTTGCTATGTAGCTCAGGCTTTCTTTGAGCTTAGTCTAGCCCAGCCTGGTCCCCAACTCACTGTGATTTTCCTGGCTCACACTCCCAAGTGCTGGGATTATAGGAATGTCAACCTGGTTTGAAGACACATGCTTAAAGATGCAATGTTCAGGGTTGGCAAGGTAGATCGGGGGACTAATCACCTGCTTAGGCAAGCTCAGGGACTGGGGTTCGAGTCCCAGCACCACATGCCGTGCTGGCCCCACCCCGGGGAAACACTGAGCCAGCCGCTGAAACCCAGCATAGTGATGCATGCCTGTAATCCCAGTGCTGGGGATGCTGGCAACAGGAGGGTCACTATGCGTCTGAACTGTGTAGTGAGACCCTGCACCAAATACACAACAAAAAGATACAGTGTTTAAAAACTGCACAGTGTGGGGGGCGATAACCTATCATTCTAGTTACTTGGGAGGCTGTGGCAGGAAGATATCAAATTCAAAGGGGCTGGGGAGATAGCTCAGTAGAATAAGTGCCTGACTGCAAGTGAGAGGTCCTGAGTTAAATCTTTGGTACCTTAAAAAAAAAAAAAAGTAAAGAAAAGAAATCAAGGGTAGCCTGGGCACGCAGTCCTGTGTTCAGTATGCAGTAAAGCAACGTTCAGGGTGGCACGCAACGTCACTGCTGTTGTCACCATGGAATATCCTGAAAGACAGTGGCTACCTCCAGGCGGAGAGCACGCGTGCTCCGGGGGTGGCAGGCTGGTAGGTGGCCAGAACCACTTCACTGCATGCCCTTCTGAGTATTGCTCCCTATACCTGGACTACTTACTAAAATGCCATACTTGTTTTTCAAAATTAAGATATGCCTAGGTTAGGTCATGGCTCAGAAAATATAGCCTTGCAGGGCTGATCCCTGTTAGTAGTTTCTGCCCTGAATGTTTAGAGTGAGAGAGGACAAGTTAGGTAAAGCCAGGGCTTCTATGCCAGGTTATCACCTGTAATATGAGGTTCGTTTGAGCAGGGAGACGTGAGTCCCGCTGGGCCTTTCCAAGCTGCCCACCGCCTCGGCTCTGGTTGGAAGGAAGGTGGAGCTGATTGGTGGGGACTGGCCAGCGTGGGCTCTAGGGTACAGGACCCAGAGAGTGGAGCTTGACCTACTGACAGGAGAGGGTGCTCCTGTACAGCGATGGCTTTTAGTTTTCTTGTAACAATTAATAGCTACCACTAAAATGGTCTTTTAGAGAGGGGCTGAGAGCAGGGCTCAAAACATGCAGATTTGGGTTCAGATCCCAGTTCTATCAGCTTGGTCATTTAGAGCAGTGTCAGTTCTAGGAGCCAGCCTTGGTTTTAAGCACCAGTAAAACAGGGATAATAATCTTTACTTCAAGTACTGTTGTGGACTAAAAAAGAATGCCATTTTGTAGCCAATATTGGCCACATATCAATATTCACTGATCAGTAGCCATTATTTTTATTTAGTTTTAAAAAATCATCTCTACAATTGTTTTATGATAGAGTCTTGTTATATAGCTCAGACTGGCTTTGAACTTGCTATATAGATCAGGTTCACCTTGAACTTGCAGTGATCTTCCTGCCTCAGCCTCCCACATATGGGGATTACAGGTGTGTGTCAGTGTGCTGGTTTTACTATTCACTTAAAGCTTAAAGATTGCTTAATAATCAAAATGACTTCAATCTAATATACAATATTTTGCCATTAGCAAGATAAACATCCCCTCTCATTGAGCTCCCAAGAAGTTGTGAGAGCTTTCTTTTGCTTTATTATTTTTTTTTTTTGGCAGAACCAGGGATTGAACTCAGGCTCATGCGCTTGCCAGGGAAGCGCATATTCCACTGAGCCACCTCCCAGGCCCTCGGATTTTTTTTTTTTTTTTTTGCGGAACCGGGGATTGAACTCAGGCCCTTGCGCTTGTCAGAGAAGCGCTTATTCTACTGAGCCATTTCCCCAGCCCCAAAAATTGGGTTTTTTTTTGGGGGGGTTTTTTTTTTTGCTTTTTTCTATTTTTTTGGTGCAGGGTCTCACTATGCATGCAGCCCACATTCATAGTGATCTTGCTTTTGCCTCCCATGTGCTGGGATTACAGGCGCGCGCCACCACGCCCGGATTGCATCGCCGGCTCAGCGAACCCGAAGGGGGGGCCGGCGCGGCTTGGGGAACCAAGGATCGAACACTGGTCCCTGCGCTTACCTAAGCAAGCGCTTAGTCTGCTGAGCTATACCGCCGGCCCCAGGCCCTCTTTTGCATTTTTTTTTTTTAAATCAATTTTACACTTTATCACATAAAGTAAAAGACCAAATCTGGGTTTCAAAAATTATAGTGTTTTGGGCTGAGCTGTCTAAGCACCTGCCTAGCAAGCACAGGGTCCTGAGTTCGATCCCCTGTACTGCATGCCTTGCTGGCCCTAGAACCCCAAGCTTGCTGTGCTGGTCTGAAACCAGGAGTGCTGGCGCATGCCTGTAATCCTGGCACTGTGGATGCTGAGACAGGAGGATCACTACAAGTCCGAGCTGTGGGGCGATACCCTGTACCAGATAAATACATCAATAAAAAATTTAAAAAATTATAGTGTTTTAAATATTGCTCACATGTGATGCAGTGACAGGTATTTGCATTATTTAATGTGATAACATGAAGTATTAATGTGCAGCGCACCACACGTGTCACACAAGGTAGACAAAGGTTTCCACTGAGTGTCATCTTCTTTTGCTCTGGCACTGGGTGGATGGTCGGGAATGCCAAGGCCAGTGTTTACACGGAGTCTCCGGGAACACAAGAAGCAGCTAGATGGCCCTCGTGAGTGCCAAGCACGGCCAACAGAAGGGCAAACTCCTGTAAAAGGCGACAGGACTCAGCAGACCCATCTCCTCCTGCTTGCTCAGCATTTCTCAGTGCTGATGACAAAAGCCAGCCTTTGTGTCTTCGTCGCAGCTGGCGTGATGCAGTCTTCAGGGCTGATCTGGGCGGGTGGCCATGTGGGGGCCTGGGTAACTTCCTCGTAATGTAGAGAAAGCTCAGCTCACCTCGCTGTCCGGGCAGCACGGACAGTGGCCTCAGCCCAGTTACCATCAAGAAATTATACAGTCAAAGGACTCTCCAAGACCCAAGAAATAGCTCCCGAGAGGGGTCGGCAGCCAGCCACCGTGGGAAACGGCCCATTTTCTCCCTGGTTGAGTGGGTTTTGCTGCTGACCTGTAAATTCCACACTATTTCGCAGTTACTGGCTGGGAAATTAATGGAAATCGAGCAGGGAATTTTTTTTTTTTTTCGTTCTTACCCGTATGTGTGATGCCTTATTTAAAATATTTCAGACTTAAAGTGAATTTCTAGCAAACGGTGCTATGGCTGCTATTAAATTTATTGATGGTGAATACATCATCCATGCTTCTTACGTACAGTGTCACTGATGTGGTGACTTCTTTCTTTGTTTTTTAGAGCTGCATGGTGAGACTTTCTTAAAATTCACCCCTCCATCTGCCCCGTGGTGCTGTCAATGACTGCAGGTTAAGATACCAGTTAGTAAATTAATTACCATCTTGGTATTTTATGGTAGAGCTGTGAAAAAACCATTAAATAAGCCACATTTATTTTTTAAAAAATATTGGAATATTTTTGATGTGCTAAGATTTTATATAAATTTGTTATTTATCTTGGTGAAAGCCAGATAAATAAATGCTCCTATCGTGTCTAATAACTCAACTCTGCTTTCACAAGGCCAGAGCAAGGCTGGAAGGAAATTCATCTCAAAGCTATTAAGAAGAGCCAGATAGAAAAGGAGCATAAAAATGAAATGAACTACAGCAAAAGGGCCAGACCCTCTTCCAGCCCGCCTTCCATCATCCCAGCTACCCAGATGGAACAAAGATTTAGAGTTCCAGACAGAATTCAAGAACGGAAACAAATGATGCGGGAGGGCTTGAGAAAGGGCTCAATCTCTCCTGCATTCACAGGAGACATGGGGAGAAAAAGAAATCCTTTGGCCAAGCAGTTCCACAGCTGATCACAGGAGAACATGCCCCATACCACGCTTGGTCCCAGGCCCATCTGAACACAGCTCAGAGCAGTCGCGGTCTCCATGGCTCTGCTTCCTGCTCACGTGTGCAGGGCGACAGAACGGAGGAGGAGGAGGAGCCACCTGGCTGCTTCTTCCCTGACATCTGGGGCATTGGTTGGTTCTAGACTTTAATTTCTCTGAAGCTCCTGGTGGCCAGAACATAACGAAAGTGACAGGTGATCTGGACCTTGAGGAGTTCCTGGGTGACATCTTTTTAAAGTCCCTAAACTCGCACAGTCCAGAGTTCTATGTTCTTCTGGCTGCCTCAGCGTGTGATTCAGCCTGTGTGCTTTATCTTTCCATCCAAGACTCACGCAGATCCTAGAGCAACCCAAGGTTTGGTTTCTACCTCACACAATTCCTTCAGCTGTAATGTTGCTCTCATAATCTCACCTTAAATTCTATCATCCCTCAAACAGCAGATAGGGTTATTTTCATTTGGAGAAATGTTTGTAGTAGCACTTGCTACCTGCTTCCTGGGCTGGGAGAATTGACCTTCTACACCATAGCCCTGAGGATGCGGAGAGTCACCGCCTCAGTTTCAGGCACCAGGTGTCCTGGGCTGCCCAAACCTTACTCACAAAGAGGGTGGAGCAGGGCAGAGTCCATCCTAATGTCCAGGGTGGCAGCAGTGGAGACAGGGGCAGCTGGCCTTCAGCTGCACTTCTTGGGTCTGGGCAAGGAGCAGCGTTGGTGTCTGGCAGTGAAGGCTGAGATGTGTTTGCTCTTCCAGTGCCTGAATAACTTGGGCCTTTCTTCTGCTTGTGTGACGTTTAGCCTGGCTTCCCAGCCCCCTAGAGATTCTATATGCTATCCACTTGTGCTTTTTTAAGACAGTGTTGTCAAGCTACAATTCACATGATGTTTAAAGTGTTCAATTCAATATCCCTCAGGTAAATTCATAGGCTTGTAAAACCTAATTTTAGAATGCATTTGTCCTCCAAAACAGAAATCCTACCCCTACCAGTGGCCTCTGGCCATCTGTCCCTGACTCCAAGCTCCAAGCAATTCCTACTCTACTTTCATCTCCAGGTTTTCCTGTTGTGGAAATTTTGTATAAATAAAATATTACAATATGTGTTTTATGTGGGTCTGTTTTCTTTCACCTAGTGTAATGTTTCTAGGGCTCATCTATTTTGCAGTGTGTGTCAGTGCATCATTTCTTTTTATGGCTGAATAATGTTCCATTTATGGACATACCACACTTCCTTTATCTATTTGGATCGCTTCCATTTTCCAACTATCGTAAATCATGCATCTCCGAGCATTTATGTGTATGTCTTTGCATGCGTGCTACGTTTTCCTCTCTCGGATATGCACTGAGGAGTCACAGTGCTAAGGTCAGACAGTAACCGTGTGGAACCTTCTGAGGAAATGCCAAATGTTTCTGAAGTGGCAGTACCACTTTGCGTGGCCCCTGGGAATGTGTGACGGCTCCACTTTCTCCATGTCCTTGCTGACATTGTTATTATCTATCTTCTTTATTTTTACTAGTGGATGTGAAGTGACATCTCATTTTGATTTTCCCTGGGATTAACTCTGCATCTCTGAATTGCACTATGCAATGAGCATTCAACGAGTTGTGGGTAAGTCTTTGAATGCGAAATGTTCTGCGGCTGTCCCGGGCGCAGCCCGCTGCAGGCAGCAAGTCCTGCGCGCTTCTGTGCAGCTGCCGCGGGGCCTTACCTGGGACTGTGCACCGCGGAGGCTTCAAGCACACACTTGTCCCTTGGAGAAGCGCTGATGGTTCAGCCAAACAGCGATTCTAGAAGTGTGTCTTTCATTCTCTAGTAAGTAGATCTCCGTGGACACACGGAGCAGGTGCTGGGGACAGGGATTTGGAAACTGGCGGGGGTTGGCCTCTGTCCCTACTGATGACCAGCCATGGAACTTGGAGCCAATGAGCCTCTCTGAGCTTTGGCTTTCTTATGTACAATGAGAGATAATAACCTTCATGTCAGATAAGTGCTGGGGGCATGAACGACGGAACTATATTATGTTAGGACAGCACTGAAAACCAGGGCAAGTGGCAAAGACCTTGCCCCAGCCTGGTATGGAAAGTGGAGGGCTGTGGATTTTAGAAAGGCCAAAGATGGAAGTGCTGCTGGAAAGGAAGGAGCAGGATTTCTTTTCTTTCTTTCTTTTTTTCTTTTTCTTTTTTTTTGCAAGCAGTGCCTGGGCTTCGCGGCTCACATGTCCTGCATCCCCAAAGGACTCTTTTTTTGGGCTATGACCGCATAGGCCTAGAATCTTTTTGAAGTACAGTTGATGTTTATTTCAGACAGTCTATTTCTAGGTGCATTCAAGGGTCTGACTGGATCTATGTGCTCAGCACAGACTGAAGGGTGCGTCGCGAGGGCGGCCTGGCGGAGGGAGCCCGTTGGCCGTGGCCGCCGTCTCCATCCCAGCACATGCTGGGAAAGCAGGCGGCCTTAACAGAGAGCGTGCAATGAAGTGAAACTTCTGCTGCATGGTGTGCGGGGCGGAGCCGACACCTGGGCCATGAGCCAGCAGTTTCTGAAGGAAGTGTACCTGGATGACAATGCAATGGGCTACTTGTTTAGTATTGAAATTTTCCTTATTTCCAAGTTGTTGATTTAAATTCTTATAGCAGAGGAATTAAAATTTATTTTGCTACAGAAAGGTCAGGTGACAAATCTCGAAGAGTGAATAGACTAACATTTTATAATATTACAAGATAACAGTATTTTATGAATATGTGAATTGTTGGCTGCAGGGCCTGTGTGAGCATGGATTTCAGCGGTGAGCACAGGGACGTGGTCTTGAGATGTGACCAGATTCTTACGTAGGACACATTATGAATGAGAAAACAGCACGGGGAGAGGCTGCAGAGACAGAAGTTAGCTTCTTAGTTTTCCTAAGCGCCAGTCTCCTTTAGTTGTGGGGGAGACAGCTCAGTGGCACAGATCCCTGGTATCCTCCCCCACTAAAAAAAAAACCCAAACACTTTAGTATTTCAACACACATTTAGAGACCACCTTCCAGAGATGAGAGTTAATGCCAGGAACTTGAAGGGTATGGGAGGGGCTGCACTGTGGAGACCCTCCTCGCTGTGTAAGGACCTGCATCTCATCTCTCTCCTGTAGCTTGGCGCCTGGAGCCCTGGACTCGACACCAGCCTCACTAAGCTATAGCCAACCTATAGCCCAGGGATGCGAAGGGACTCTTGTGAGACCTGACTTAGGGGCAGTCTGGGGGTATCGTAGTATCCACAGTTGATCACATACATCATGATAACTTTGGATTGTCTTCTAAAAGAAACAGGAAGCCAAAAGAATTTTAATCATGCTGGGTGCAGTGGGGCATTAACTCCAGCTCTCAGGAGGCTGAGACAGGAGAACTGCAAGCTTGCGGTCAGTGCGGGCAACTTAGCAAGGTACTGTTTTAAAAAGTTAAAATCTGGGGAGACTGGAGATTTGAAGATGTAGCCTCATTGCTGAGCACCCTGAGTTCAATCTCTGGTACTAGAAATAAACAATAATTTTAATCAAAGAGAAGCTAACTCTTACATCCTAGAATCATCTTCCTCCCTGCAGTGGACTCCTGGGAGGCCTCAGTGCCTTTAACTTGTGCAGAACGAAATAGAGAAAGCGGTGCTCAAAGCTGCAGGTAGCAGTTCCAAGCAGGGGCCACAAGAGCATTTGGAGTCAGTCAACCTGTGGCTGAAAGCCTCAAGAATCCGTTAAAAGGGCGGGGTAGCTCAGCAGCACAGCATGTGCCTGTCAAGGGAGAGGTCCTGAGTTCGATTTGTGGTACCAAAGAAAAGGAATGTATTAAAAAATAAGACTGGCTCCAGGAAGGCCACTGAGGAGGCCCCTCCAGTGACGCTGTAGGCTTAGGCCTTGGGAAGTGCCACTGGGGGGAGAGGCCGTGCAGGGTGCAGAACTGATTGGTCTCAGTGACTGCCTCCCCGAGGACTGTGCGAGAACTGCAGGACAGACAGGTGAGATTTGCTGGCCACACCTTGGACTGCAGCGCTGTTCACTGAAACAGCCCTCAGAAGGAGGGACGCATTCTTTTCAGGGGTAGTTAGCAAACCAAAGAGGTCCACTTTAAGATTTACCAAATGCATCTGTTCATGAGACGTCCAAGTTATGCCCAGAAGGCAAGCAGAGGTCAGATCTGGGGAACGGGAGTCAGCGTGGGGGCTGACCTCCAAGAAGGCCAGGGAAGAGAGAAAAGAAACCAAGGAGCTGGAAGAGCTCTGCCTTGTGTGAGTCCAAAAAGAGGGGCTTGAAAGGACGCAGGGAGAGGTGGAAGAAGCAGTGGGCTGTGGACTCCTGCAGCCCCGGGGAGGAGACATTCCTACGGAGGAGGCGGCCGACCTGGCTGATTCTGCAGGAGGACAGAGGCTACATCTGTGGGAGCGAGAGTCGGTCGCTGGTGCTGGTGGTAAAACTCATTAAATTGACTGAGTCTAGGTCCCTGCTCAGCGATTTACAGCTGTTACACTGTATTTCACTTCTCTAAGCCTGGATTCTCCCTGAAAGCAAGAAAAATTTCTCTCTTCCTTGTGCAGCTATTGTAAGGGCGTGTAAGACTATGGGATGGCCAACGGCACGCGAAGCCCTCGCGAAGCTCCTAATTTTATTTTTTGAATTCTACAAGAAATTTATTTATTTATTTATGTTTCTTTGTAGACTATCTTGCTCCATTTTTAAAAAAATATTTATTTGTATTTTAACTTGAAGAGTGAAAAATAGAAGCAGAAACAAGTACAAAAAATGACATAAACAAGGTAACATACAATAATACATATGTTACAGATTTTCAAAACATGGATAGCTAAATATATATATATAATAAAATAATCCAACACCCATCAGCAGTCCACAATAGAAGTGGGTTATCTACAGAAGTTGTTGATTTGAGCTATTCACTGCTCAGTATATTAATAGAGCTTTACTTTATAAACCTCGTTTTTATACTTTTCCACTGGATGGTTAAGACCAAGAGAAAGCAAGACCTTCATAACAAGAAATGTAACATTTGTATCTGATGAGGTCAGTCAAGTCCCCTAAGGATTCATTCTGAGACCCTGTACCACAGTTTGTAGATCTACTGTCAGCCACGTGGATGAGTCACGGCCATTGCTTGAACAATTTGCTCTTTGTGGAAGCCTGAGAGAATGTTTTCTCTCCATGTGACTCTCCTTAGGCACACTATACATCATGGATCACATTCCTCTATGGCCCCATAATCTCCTTGATCACAAAATTTGGGGCACAACTGAATTACATGATGTTACAGTACAAATTTTCCTACGTCCTGAGTCTTCACTGACCTTGAAAGGCTAGGGCCAAAATGTTGGCTGACCTTACAGCCTTACTTTTTCTCCAAGTTTTGATCTGCAAACTTAGGTTGTTAACCCTTCAGGAGAGAAGTTTATTATTACCCTACAACATATGCAGTTCGGTTTACCCACATTATTTGTCTAAATATCAGATATCATAGGCGTAACATGGAATATGTATTTTGCATCAAGTATTGAGATACTAAACTCTAGGTCTGCACAGAATATGAAGAAGAAAAAATAAAAAAAAATAAGAATGAACACTTACATATATTTACATAGATATTTAGAAATCCATCCATATACAGCATAGTAGCATTGTAGCATGACTGTCTTGTGACATCTTTTGTCTTATTTTTCATTTACTACCCTTTAAAGAATGGCAGTATAGTAATAGCTTGTATGTCATGACAAGAAGTTCATATTTAGAAGACCAGAATGACAGGCATTTGGAGTGTGACCCTTCTATTACACTTTGTTAAATTCAGTGCAGTTGCTTGGTTCACAGGTATCAGCATATATAGTTATTTGGGGTGAGAATCCTACCACTTAACTGCTAGCTTCAAAAAATCTCCTGATGTTTCTCAGGATCATTGTCTTACCCATCTAGTATAAGTGAATGGTCTTACCTCTGTCATGTTTCTCAGCGTTTCTCCTTGCCCTCTCCTCATTGTCCAGTCCTCAAGATCTCACTTTCCTTTTAACTGTGTTATACATTTCTATTTTCAGTTCTTCTTTTGAGTTGTACTAGGGAGACTATACAATATTTGCACATGTGGGTCTGGTTTATTTTGCTTATAAGTATATCTTCAAGTGGCATCCACTTAAACATTAATGCTTCAAGTTTATCATTCTTTAGAGCTGAGTACTACTCCATTATATAAAAATACCACATCATTTTCAAGCATTCCCCATTTGATGGACATCTTGGTTGTTTCCAAGATTTGGCTATCACAAATTGTGCTGCTATAAACATAGGTATACATATATCCCTATGATATGATGTTTTCACTTCCTCCAGGAAAATTCCCAGTAGGGGTATAGCTGGCTTGAATGGGATTTCCAGTCCTAGTTTTTTAAGGAGTCTCCACACTGATTTCCATAATGGTTGTACCAGTCTACATTCCCACCAGCAGTAGAGAAGGATTCCTTTTTCCCTACAGCCTCTCCAACATTTGTTGTTGGTTGATTTCTTTATGATAGCCATTCTTTCTGGGGTGAGATGGTATCTCAGTGTTGTTTTAATCTGTATTTCATGGGTGGCTAGTGATGTGGAGCACTTTTTCATATATTCACTTCTTTAATTTTGTCCTCTGAGAAGTGTATGTTCATCTTGGATGCCCATTTCTGGATTGGGTCTTTAAATTTAGGGGCCCTGATATTTTTTAGTTCTTTATAAATTCTAGAGAGTAGACCTTTGTCTGAGTGCTTATGAGTTAGGATGTTTTCAAAATTTGTGGGTTTCCTTTTCACTTTGTTGGTAATTTCTTTTGATGTGCAAAAACTTCTCAATAGCAGGTGGTCCCAGTTGTTAATTATTTCAAGTGTTTCCCGTGTGAATACATGTTTGTTCATGAACTCTTGGCCTACTCCTATGTCTTCAAGAGTTTCTCCTACTTTTTCTTCCAAGAGATTAAGTGTTTCTGTTTTAATATTAAGATCTTTAATCCATTTTTACTTTAGCTTAGTGCATGGTGATAGACCTGGGTCAAGTTTTAGTTTTCGACATGTGGAGAGCCAATTTTTCCAGCACCATTTGTTAAAGAGGCTATCTTTCTTCCAGTAAGTGTGTTTGGCCCCTTTGTTGAAGATCAAGTGGTTGAGTGCATTTGTAGAGGCCTCTGCATCTTCTAGTCCATTCCATTGGTCCTCAGGTCTATTTTGTTGCCAATACCATGTTGATTTTATCACAGTAGCTTTGTAGTATAATTTCAAGTCAGGAATTGTAATGTCTCTTATCTTGTGTTTGTTGGCCAAGGTTGCCTTTGATATTCTAGGTCTTTTCTGGTTCCAAATAAATTGTAGGAATGATTTCTCTATGTCTGGGAGTATTTTGTTGGTAGTTTGCTAAGAATTGCACTGAATCTGTACAACAATTTTGGGAGTATGGCCATCTTCATGATGTTGGTTCTTCCTATCCAGGAGCAAGGTATATCTTTCCATTTTTTCAAATCCTCTACCATCTCTTTTTTCAGAGTACTGTAATTTTCCATGAAAAGATCTTTAACTTCTTTAGTTAAATGAATTACAAGATATTTCATTTTCCGCAGTGCTATTGTAAAAGGTATTGTTTCTATAGTTTCCTTCTCAGTGTATTTGTTATCTGTGTAGAGGAATGCTATTGACTTTTGAGTATTGCCTTTGTATCCTGCTATGCTACTGAATTTGTGTATCAATTCTAGTAGCTTCTTGGTGCAGTTTTTTTTGGTCTTCCAAGTAAAGTATCATGTCATCTGCAAACAGTGATAATTTAACTTCTTCTTTACCTATTCTTATTCCTTTTATCTCTCCCTTTTGTCTTATGTCTATAGCTAATGATTCCAGAACTATATTGAATAAGAGGGGTGATAGAGGACATCCTTGTCTGGTACCAGATCTAAGAGTAAAAGATTTCAGATTTTCCCCATTTAGAATTATATTAGCCATTGGGCTGTCATAGATGGCTTTTATCAAATTGAAGTAGAGGCTTTCTACACCAATTTTCTGAAGGATTTTGAACATGAATGAGTGTTGGACTTTGTCAAAAGCCTTTTCTGCATCAATTGAGGGGATCATGTGGTTTTTAGTTTTCACTTTATTGATATAGTGTATTACATTTATAGATTTTCAAATGTTGAATGATCCTTGCATCCCTGGGATGAATCCTTCCTGGTCATGTTGTATGATCCTCTTGATGATTTGCTGTATTCTGTTTGCTAGGATTTTATTGAGGATTTTTGTATCTATGTTCATGAGGGAGATTGGCCTGTAGTTCTCTTTTTTAGTTGCATCTTTCCCTGGTTTTGGTATCAGTATGATACTTGTCTCCAGGAATGATTTTAGGAGAACTGTTTCCTTTTCAATTTCATTGAAAAGTTTGTGGAGTGTAGGGATTGTATCTTGTGTAAATTTCTTGTAGAATTCAGCTGTGAATCCATCAGGACCTGGGCTTTTCTTTGTCGGTAGGCTTTTTTATTACATTTCATATTTTGTTGGTTGTTATTGGTTTATTGAGAGTTGCTGTAACTTCTTGATTCAGTTTTGGTAATTTGAACCTTTCTAGGAATCTGTCCATTTCATCTGTGTCTTTTATTCTGTGAGTGTAAAGATTGATAATCTTCTGAATTTCCAATGGGTCTGTGGTGATTATACCCTTTTCATTCCTTATTGCTTGTATTTGAATTTTTTCTTTCCTTTTCTTGATGAGGTTAGCTATTGTTTTATTTTATCAATTTTATTTAGTCTTTCACAGAACCAGCTTTTTGATTCGTTGATTCTTTGAACTGTTTTCTTTCTCTCAATTGAATTAATTTATGCTCTAATCTTTATGATTTCTTCCCATCTTTGGGCTCTGGGTTTGGTTTGCTCTTCCTTTTCTACATGGTGGATGTGCAGCATTAGTGTGTTTATTTGTTACCATTCTGTTTTCCTAATGTTTGAGTTCATAGCTATGAATTTCCCCCTGAGAACTGCTTACATCACATCCCATGAATTCTGATAAGTTGTGGTTGAATTTTCATTGAACTGTAGATATTGTTGAATTTCTTGTTTAATTTCATCTGTGACCCATTCATTGCTGAGTAGGATGTTGTTTAATTTCCATGTATTTAGGGGTTTTATCTGGTTTCTTTTGTTGTTTATTTCCAGTTTCATTGCACTATGTTCAGATAATATGCATGGGACAATTTCTGTTTTCTTGTATATACTTAAGCATGACCTATGGACCAGTATGTGGTCTATTTTAGATAATGACCCTTGTGCAGCTGAAAAAAAATGTGCATTCATTTTTTTTGTGGTTGGGGGGAACACTCTGTATATGTTCACCAAGTCCATTTGTTCCAGGCTCTGGTTCAGTTCTACTACTTCTTTGCTAATTTTTTGTGACTGGTTTACCTGTTTTTCTGGGATAAGGGAGGTATTTAGGTCTCCTGTTAAGATTGTGGTTTTGGAGATTAGATTTTTCATGTCCATTAAGATTTGTTTTGCATAGTTGGGTGCTCCTGTGTTTGGTGCATACATATTTATGAGGGTTACCTCTTTCTGTTGAATTCTTCCCCTAACCAGTACATAGTGGCCTTCTTTATTTTGTTTGATTGTTCTTGGTTTGAAGTTGAGACTGTCTGAGAACAGGATTGCTACCCCTGCTTTTATCTGCAGTGCTGGGGCATGCAGTTGTAGAGAGCTGCGAATAGCCGCGCCTGAAAGATGGTGCTGGCTTCCGCCTTCCACCCCTGCCTGGGGGTGAGTGCTCTCCATAACAAACAACTTACTGTGGAGAGCTGTGCACAGCCGCACCTTAAAGACGGCCTGGCTTCCACCTTCCACTCCCACCTGGGGGTGAGTGCTCTCCATAGCAAACAACTTCTCATTTGGCTAAGGCTAAGACTGTGGCATTGCTTCCGCGTACCTGGACCTATCGGCTGTGCCCACGTGGCACTCCAGGGTTGGATGCCCACTGGTTTAAAGCCATGAGCGGGCTGCCCCTTGGGAAGCATGCAAGCAGGCAAGTTGGCAGAAGAAGATTGTATAGGGGTCCTGAATAAACCGCGGAAAGAAGAGCTGGGTGTCGCATCTTCCTTGCTGGCGAGGTTGCGTGCGACATGCAGTATTATTTTCCATCCTTTGACTTTGAGCCTATGAATGTCCTTTTGAGTTAAGTGTGTTTTTTGTATACAGCATATTGTTGGGTTTTGTTTCCTAATCCACTGTGCCAGTCTATTTCTCTTAATTGGTGAATTGAGTCCGTTTACATTGATAGTTATAATTAAAATGTGTTGACTTATGTTTGTCATGATATTTACCTACTGTTGTTTACTCCTTTGTATCCTGTGTTTAATTGTCTGTCCTGTTCAGTGGGTTCCTTCCATTCTCATTCATGGGGTTCTGGTCATTGTGGTCTCTCTAGGACATCTTTCAGTAGCCTGTGTAGGGATGGCTTTGTCATCATGAAATTCTTTAGTTGTTCTTTGTCATGGAAGTATTTCACTTCTCCATCAAACATGAAAGAGAGTTTTGTAGGGTATAATAGTCTGGGCTGGAATTTGTTTTCATAGAGGACTTGAAGTACTGTGCTCCATGCTCTCCTTGCCCTTATGGTTTGTGAAGAGAAGTTGGATATAATTCTGATGGGTTTTCCTTTGAATGTGATCTGCTTCTTTTCTCTAACAGCTTTCAGTATTTTATTCTTGTGTTGGATTTTTGGGATCTTGACTATTATATGTCTTGGTGTGTTTTCAGTTGGGTTGAAGTTTTTTGGCATTCTGTATGCTTGGGTTACCTGAATGTTAGATTGTTTCCTCATATTTGGGAAGTTTTCTGCTATTACTTCTGCCCATATTCTTTTTATATCATTTGTATTGACTCCTTCTTTCTCACTGATGCCTATTAGTCTCACATTGTTCATCTTGGCACCATCTTGCATGTGATGGATTATTTTTCCTGCATCCTCATTGCTTTTAAAAGATCCTTTCTCACCTGTTCACTAGCTACGCCAGCATCTTCAAGATCTGAAACTTTGTCTTCGCTTTCACTCAAATGGTTTTGTAGACTTGTGATTGAGATTTTAAGTTCTTCTGTATCTCTTTGACTCTGCTTCATTCGATCTATTTCTTTCCTGTATTGCTCATTCAAGGAATCTATCATATTTCTAATCTCTATTTTTTGTCAATGTCTTCTTTACAGGTAGCTATTTATTCTTTTACTGCAGAGTTTTTTCCAAATTGGGTTTCTTCCATATATTTCTGTAATTGATTCTCTACTTCAGATGCTTTCAAATATTTCTTTTTTTATTTCAGAAATTATTTCTGCCCTGAGTTCCTCTTTACCTTTCTGCTGTTGTTTCTTCACTTGTACCGCTGTTAATTCATATGTTTCAGCTGGAATAGTGTTCTCTGTGCTTGTTCTGCATGTGCATTGAGTTTTCCCCATACATTTCTGGATTTTATTCATTACTTCAGATTATATGTATTCAAAAATTTCTTTTTTTATTTCAGGCATTAATTCTGGTATGAATTCCTCTATATCTTTCTGATGTTGTTTCCGACTCTGTTAATTCATTCATTTAGCTGAGTTAGTGTCCTCTGCACTTATCATTGGTGGGCTCGAGGCCTGAGATTGCATTTGGCTCCTTGTTTTTATCATGTCTTATAGCTCTGACCTCTGACCTTTTGGTGCAGAGCTTTGGTGCAGTTCTAACCTTAGCACCTTATGAAATTCAGGTATTGTTATACCAAGTTCTAGTTCATGTCGTTGTGCCTAATTTGGGTCTGGCTGCTGTGCTTGGCTCCTTTCTGTTGCTGTCCTTCGAGGTGAGCCTGTCGTGCCCCTTTGATAAGATGCTGTGCTCCTGGATTAGTGGGCCTGGGCTTTGGTGGGTCTGCTGCACTCCCAAAAGGGTGGTGGACATTCTCACTCACAGGGTGGGCTGTGCTGGGTTTGGGGCAGTGGGGCAGGACTGGAGGATGCTGGGAAAGGTCTCTCTAGTGTGGCGAGCCTGAAAGTTCTCCTCATGTCCCCATGCATCTCTCATCACATCATGAATCCATACCTGGGAGAGCACTCCTACCTGCCAGGTGTTGCTCTGGCCAGCTCCTACATTTTGTTACTGTGGACTTTTTTTTTTTGGTGCTGTGTATTGCAGTGAGGACCTCGTGCAGCCAGGCAGACACTGGCACTGCTGAGATGCATTCTGAGCTCGCCTACATTTTACTACTGTTGGCTGTTACTTAGCAAAAGGAAGTCATTAGTGAACAAGGAGAGAAGTGGTTTCAAGGACAGAGAAGGGCAGAAACCAGGTTACCATGGCCGGGGCGCAGCAGGAGCTCAGAACCTGGGGAGACCAACGCAACAGATTCTGTCTGCTGCTTGACCGAGGGAGGCCACGCTGCACCAAGTGGGAGGTAGGATCTTTACTTTAATCCAGTTCGTCTAAGTTTTTGTTTGTTTTCCTTCCCTACTGTATGTTTAGCTTCACAATTACAAACCCATATCAAACTTTGTGATGAAATTTAAGAAACCTCAATTTTTATCCAATTTGGGGGAACCATGTCATTTGTGTAAAGAGACATGTCTATTCTAAGAATTTATAGTAAATTTATATTCAATGATTTTCATGTCACATAGTTAAGAAATGCAGTACCGGCCACCTTCTCTTCTCCCAGTGCAGCAGAGGCCAGAAGCCACACCATCTGCATACTGCGGGTGCGAAACTTAGCCTTGCTCAGGCCGAATGGCTTCGTCCAGAGCCTTTGTATTCAGGGAATCCTAGTTTCTGAACACGTGGTAAATCATGTGAACTTCCAAATGAGGACAGTAAAGAAGACGGTATCATTTATTACTATTTATGGAGATGCTGTGTCATGCTCAAGGTATCACAAGTGCTACAAATAAAGATAAAATAAGATGAGCCATGCACATTCTTGGACTTAAGAAGTCCTACACCTAGGTAGAGAGACCAAACCTCAACCTATGAAAAAGATCAATAACAATTTGAGATAGTGACAGAAAGTCTTGAGGCATATGTGACGTGGTCAGTGGACAGGAAGGAGAAATTGGAGGTGGAAGAAAAGAGTGGAGAGGTCGGCATGGGCTAAAGTTGGCACCAAGGATTTCATGCAGTAGTGAGAAATTTGACTGGGGCTTGGCGTGTGTGTGTTTGTTAGTTACTTATTGTTACACAACTGGCTAGTGCTTATGTGAGGGAAGCAATGTAAATAGAAATCTCAAGTCTGCATTTGAAGGGACCTCAAGTCTGCAGTAACTCCCCCTGAGGAGCCTCAACAGGACAAAGGGATGGGACGCAATGCACCTGAGTATAACTTTACTAGCATCCCATTTCCCCTCTGAAGACTGGCTTGGCCCGATTACACTGAGCTTCCTTAGGACTCTCACAGCCCCACAGCGCGTGCATCTCCGTTGTGCCTAAAGTCTCCACCCCCATAACCAGTTAATTCTCCCCATACCCTTGTTCTTGAAGCTTCCTGCCTTGCTCCTTCATGAAGTAAATGTGCTCAGCCCCAAACCTTGTGAATGTTCCAGGTCTGTGTTGCAGTTTTCTGGGGCAGGCTCTGGAGTTCGTGAACACTGCCAATGGAGACCAAAAGCTCACGGAATAAGTGCCAGGCATAGAGTCCTCTGAACTCACTCAACGGAGGTATGGGGACATTGGGACAATTTTTCAAGACTGGGTCCCTGGCATGTGTGATCTGAATCCAGAAGGCTCTGAACCTGTCTGTTTCTTCCAGACAAAAACCTTTATCTCTTATTTGCTCTTACAATGGGATTAGGGACTCATAGAGAAGACTTACTTGTTCATCAAATGCAGTCATTCAGTGATCCAGGGCTGTATATTTTGGCCCAAAACAACATTATAAATCTATTTTCTGCTCCAAACATCTAGAGCTGTTATATACTAATAACATGCTGAGTACATTGCTTGTAAGAAAGACATAGAAATGCAGTAACAGAAGTCAAGGGATGGGACTGGGGAGATGGCTCAATAGAATAAGCATTTCTCTGCCAGGCACAAGGACCTGAGTTCAATCCCCAGTTCCACAGGAAAAAAAAAAAGAAGAAGAAGAAGAAGTCAAGGGAGACTCCCTGGGGGAATGCAGCGTGTAAGTTACATGGCTAGCCTAGGACAGACTTTAACTAGTATTAAGGTTGTGGTGAGGTCACCTGTCATGGGGACAGCTGTGGTTAGGTTCTCCACAGAGCAAAACAAGGCCCCATACTTGGACTATGAGTGTCACAAGTGCCAGCTCAGAGAAATAAAAATCCTTATCCTGTGTTTCCTAAGCAGGTCCAAATTCTCACAATACTTTTTTTTCCCCAGTACTGGGGATTAAACTGAGGATCTTGTGCTTGCCAGGCAGGTGCTTAAGCCACTGAGCTATCTCTCCAGCCCTTTACAATACTTAAGATGTAGACATGCTGGGCCGAGAACCTAAACTAATACATGAAATCTGAATTCTATTAAAGCCCAAGCAAAGGCAGCCTGGAGAAGCTCCAGGGGTCTTGCCCGTAGCCTAGAGCAAGAATCACAAGGAACTTCAAGGGTGCTGAGTAGCGCAAGGAGAGAAACGGTGGTGAGTGTACAAAGCAGGGCCAGGACATTGCGTTTTGTATAGGAGAGATCCAGAAACCAACGTGATAAGTTTCATCTTTCAAGTCTGCTGTACTTGATTGGCCACAGCAGTGTCTCCCATCTTACGTGCTTTTCTCATGAATGTCGCTTAGGCCGGAGGTGGGGCCCATGGCTCCTGCCTGGATGGAAGGGGTCGTGATTTCCTTGTAAGTGACAGGATGCCGTACAGGCTGGGATGAAGGGTCACTTGACTTTGCTTACTGGACGACTTTGCTGGAACCTGGGCTGCTGTGGACGAGCCTGCCTGGCGAGTGGCTGTCGGAAGTGCAGAAGCAAACAGCCCTTGCAAAGCCTCAGTGTGTAGAGAAGCGAGGGCGGCATAGAAAAAGAGGTGCCTGGCATTGCCCTAGTGCTGCCAGCTCTCTCTGGGCCAGCTGCAGCCACCCTGACAAATGGCACAAAAGATCCCGGCCAGAGTCCCTAGGTGAGAGAGTTCCTGATGCCTCCTGATTCATGAGAAAGACATGATGGTCAGGTGAGGCTATTTTAGCTTTGAGATTATTTGTTATGGAGCAATAAATAAGTGGAACATATAGAAATTCCAGAGTTAACTTAATGAGAAAACTTAATGTGCATTAAACTATAATTTAGAAAACTACATATAAATTCTGCTGGCCCTGTTCCTACTTTATACACTTTATATACATGAATATATATATATATATATATATTCATATATATACATATATATATACATGAATATATATATATATTCATATATATACATATGAAGCATCATACATAGAAATCAGGCAGGCTGCATCTCAGAATGAAAAAAGACAAACAAGGGAAATGGAGGTTGGAGTAACCATACATCTGATAGGGATTGCACACAAACAAACAAACAAAAAATAGAACAGGAGGAGAGGAAATGTTTGAAGAGGTAATTTTGATTGAAAAATTGAATAATGACCAGAGTCTTCAGGTAGAAACTGCATAGTGAATTTAATAAATAAAGACAATCCAAATTTAGACACAATGCAGAAGAAATACAAAAAGTCTAGATAAAAGAGAAACCCTTAAAATTATAATAAAAATATATTATTTATTGAATTAAGCCATGTGCAATATAAATAGAAATTAGTCAAGTAGAACAAATGACTTCTGTCTGTGAATAATTAACTGCTCTAGGAATTGTCCCCTCTCTGGAAATAGCTACATAACTGCCAAGAAATGTTTTACACAATTATCTATGAACTTGAGAACAGAGAAACAGATTGTAGCTTTAACCACACAGTGGAATACTAGTCAGCAACAAAAAGGAATATGAATTATTCTTGAATGCATTATGTTAAATAAAAGAAGACACAAACAAGCATTGCTGCCTGGCAAGTGCAGGGTCCTGAGTTCGATCTCTGGTACCACACACACACACACACACACACACACACACAAAATAGCATTGCTACACAATTCTGTGTATATAAAATTCTAGAACGTTCCAATTCATTTGGAGTGATAAAAAACAGGCTAGTGTTTGCTAAGACTGGGAGGGAAACCCTAAATGGTCAGAAAAAAGTTTTGAGTGTTGGGAAAGTTTTATATCTTGATTACTTCACTGCACAGTTACCAAAAACTCACAGGATTGTATACTCAAAGTGAGTGAATTTAATTTTTATAAATTTGCTGCAGTAAAACATAGTTGAATACCAAGCAACTTCGATGGTTCAATTTAATACAAAGACAATTTTTTTTAATCAATAACAATAGATGATGAAAGACCATGAAATAACAGTTTCAAATTACTGAGGGGAAAAAAACAGTATCCACCAAGTCTTTAACCACAGTAGTTAACTTAGGGGTCGTCCAGCACCGGCGCATCAGACCGGCGGGCCGAGCTGGGTGTCTGGTGGGCCCACCGTACACTTTCCAGCAAGTTCCCACACTATTTGGATTCTTATACCACAGGGACTATTCTTGAAAACCATCTGCTCAGCCATCTCTCAGAAAGGCAAATCCCAGCCTTGCAGCAGCTGGGCGATTAAAACCCCACAGGCTGGCAAGATCGGCTTCGCGATGGGAGGGCAAATCCGGAGAGGCAAACTGGAGGCGAGGAACGGCTGACGGATTCCTGCCGCTCCCCCGCCGGGCCGCCCTGCGATGACTCGCCCACCCTTGCCAGGGACGCATCTAGAGACTTGGTGAGACCACACAAAGTGGGCAGGAAGGCTGGGGCGCTGGCCGGTGCTAGCTTCAGTTCATGCCCCAGTGCCTCCTCGCGGTGGTCCTCCTGTTTTCAGCATCCCCAGCGCTGGGATCTGGGCGGCCTGCTGAGTGAGCCCAGGGTGGGGCAGTGTGGCATGTGGTGCCAGGGATCGCACCCCGGACCCTCAGCTTGCCTAAGCAGGCACTTAGTCCGCTGAGATACCTCGCCAGCCCTAGAGCTACTCAGGGGTGGTGGGCACAGTCTTCCCCGGAGCAGGTAAGGAAGGCTGCGCTTTCTCTGGGGAATCGAAAACAGCCAGGCCAAGGTCGCGCAGCTCTGGTTCCTATGACCACCACATACGACCAATTCTAAGTCATCACAGTGATAAACGACTCTTGCTCAGGACAATCGCTTGTTGGCCTAAGTTCTACACAACTGCTGAAGTTCCTGGTAAATTTTAACAAATATGTAAACCTTAAATTAGCACAGTTTTATTCCTTATCCTTGACAACACTGTACTGTACGTGAGCGTTTACACTGAGGATTCCTTGCTCCACAACTGGTCATCACCATATTCTGGCCTAGCTACGTGCTCTTCTTTGAGTTTGCTTTGTGCCTCTTGCCCAAAGAGACTACGTTCTCATGATCAACTAGTGGATTAGAAATAAAAACTCATAGTAATTGCAGACAAAGACACAGCACATAAATTACTAAACTTATCTTTTAATTGGAGTACTCAGACCTTTTTATTGTTTGAAATTTAAGTCAAACAAAATATAAAATTTGAAGAACTATATTTTGTTTGGTAATTGTAAATTTCAGTTAATTTAGAATATTTTTATTAAATAATAATATCGTTAAAATGAAACTTATTGTTTTAAGGTGTCATTCATTATTCTAATATGTTGACATTTACATTTTTTATCTTTGACCCCAAAATACATTATTATAGACTAAGGAGTAAAATTATCGTTGATTTGTTTTTCTGTGTTATATGGCCATATTTGTCTTTTACTGGCGTACGTACACAAATGCATTTAAATAGAATTAGAACTCTACTATCTGTGTTGCTTTGCTGGTCATAATGATGATTTCATTTGATGATTATTGCTGCAGACAGCTGTGTCACACAGAGGAGGGGGGCAAAAAGCAGGCCGCCCTGGAGGCTCAGCTGCGGCTCAGCGCTCAAGAGCTCGCCTGCTCCCGCAAGGCCCTCGGTCTGAGCCCGGAACTGCACCCTGTCTGCTCAGGTGCTCACAGCAGGAGCAGGCGCTGGTGTCTCCCCAGGTGGTCCTGTGGAGACCTGACCGGCGCCCTTCAAAGAAGACAAAGCCAGGGAAAGCTGGACTTTCTGATCCTTGCTCACTAAAGTTAAGGGCGAAGCACCCTTTAACTCCAAGGATCCAGGGTGGCCACTGAGCCTGGGGTACTAAGGGTGGCCCAGGCCATGCATGGCAAGCAGCAGCCAGAGACCCACATGCTAAGATTAGGAATGGGGCACCATGCCTGGCTGTCAGTTTAGAAAAAAAAAAAAAGCAACAACAAAATATGGAATTTCCATATGACCAAGCAGCTGCACTTCTGCACATCTGCCTCAAAGTAATGAAAATTTATGTTCTTTTAACCCAAAGCTTTCCCTGGCTTTGTCTTCTTTGAAGGGCGCAGGTCAGGTCTCCACAGGACCACCTGGGGAGACACCAGCGCCTGCTCCTGCTGTGAGCACCTGAGCAGACAGGGTGCAGTTCTGAACTTCTTCATGATGAGGACAGAGTCGGTAGGAGAAACAGCCCCACCTGTAATCTCTGGAGGAGAGGAGCCGGGTTTGGGGAAGAATCAAAGCCAAATGTTATTTTGCTTGTCATTCAAGGCCATCATGGCCACTACGGCTGATGTGGCCTCAGTAAATGAAGCTCATCTCCGCTTGCAAACGGTCCTCCCCGGGAGCAGTCCTGGGACAGGAGTGAATAATATTGTGAGCAGCAAGCAGCTCATGAAAGATGCTCTGTATTTAATAAAGCATGTGGATTAACCTGCTAAGAACCTGTGCAAGGGAGCTACCAGGGCCAGGCCTGGGCTTAATTAAAAGTTGGTGAAGTTCAGCTGCTGCGCCAGCTGCATTCTGGGGCTCCTACCCTCCACTGCACGTCTCCCTTCTTTCCACAAGGCTCCTGGGTCCCTTGCTCTCCCAGAGGGTCATCTGTCAAAATACGTTCTATGCTGAGGTCCAAAATCCCAGCAGCAGCCAAATGTGACCTCAGCTGATATATTTACTTTCTAAAACACATAATATTTTCATTCAGGGATAATTGTAGATTCATACAGTTGTCAAATATGAAACAGGAGAGGATTGGGGAGATAGCTCAGTGTCTAAGTGTCTGCCTGGCAAGCGCAAGGATCCAGGTTCGATCCCTGGTACCACATGCCATGCCAGCCACTGAAACCAGGCATGGTGGTATACCCTGTAACACCAGCACCGAGGAGGCTGAGACAGGAGGATCACTACTGAGCTGTGCAGAGACACCCAGTACCAGGAAATAAATAAATATTTAAAATTCAAACAAAAATGCCACGCAATCCAGGTTCCCTCAATGGGCATATCGCAGAAAAGTAGAGCAGGAAATTACCACAAGGCTGTCATGTATGTATTTGGTACAAGGTCTCACTGTGCAGCTCAGACTTGTAGTGATCGCTGGCTTGGAATGCAGGACCGGGAGCTGAGCCCAAAGCAGGCACTTAGTCTGCTGAGCTATCTTGCCGGCCCAAACAAGACTATCAAAATCACTGCTCAATGAGTGTAACATTACAACCAGCACAGCACTCCTCACGTGGGCCTTGGAGAGCCACAGCTGCCTTCCCACTCTTGACTTGTCCCTCCCTTAATTTCTGGCAAGCATAAATCCATACTCCATCTCTGTAATTCTTGTCATTTCAGAAATACAATTTAAATATCCCTGTGTGCTATGCAGTCCCCTAGGGCTTGGCTGTTCTTACTCAGTGGAAGTCTCTGAAGATTCATCCATCCGCCTTGTTGTGTGAATCGGTAGTTCATTTCTTTTAACCCTAAGAAGAGCCCACATTCTGTTTTCCTAATTACCCTCTCAAGGAAGTTTGTGGTCTTTCAGCTTTTGGCTACTGTGAAGAAAGCTGCTAGGAACATTCACACACGAGGTTTTGTGCGAACATAAATTTTCATTACTTTGAGGCAGATGTGCAGAAGTGCAGCTGCTTGGTCATATGGAAATTCCATATTTTGTTGTTGCTTTTTTTTTTTTTTTCTAAACTGACAGCCAGGCATGGTGCCCCATTCCTAATCTTAGCATTGGGGAAGCTGAGGTAGGGGGGTCACCTCGAGTTCAAGGCCAGCCTGGACTACATAGCAAACCCCTGCCTTGAAAAGAAAAGGAGGGAAGAGGAGAAAAAGATGAAAAGAACGGAAAGGAGAGGAAAGGGAAGGGAAGGGGAAAAAAGGAACCGATAAATTACTTTTCCAGAATGGCTGCTCCATTTTGCATTCTCACTGGTAATGATCCGCTTCTCCTCATCTTTATCAGAAACTTTGTCAAAAAGTTGTCCCTTTTTGTTTTGGTCAGTCTGACAGGTACAGAGTGGTAGCACTTCCCCGCTTCAGCGTCTGTGTGCCATCTGTGTATCTTCTTTACTGAAATGTCTGTTTGTATCTTTTGCTCATTTTCTAATTCAGTTTTTGAGTGTTTTATTTGTTTTGTTTCCTTAGAGGAAATGGGGATTGGACCCGGAAGCTTTGCACTGAGCAAAACCCTAGAGCTTAAGAAAAAATTGAGATAGAACCTTGCTAAGTACTGGGTTCAAACTTGCAATTCTCCTGCCTCCTCTCCTCCAGAGCTTCAGAATTTTAAGTGTGTGGCATAGCAGGAAAAGGGAAAAGTATATCTCCACCATTCCTCAGGCCTGGGGATCAAACTCCCTCCCCCACTGTCCCCCTTTCCCCCCACTTGCAGGTGCTTTAATCTGCTGAGCTATTTGGCCAGACCTAGATTTTTTTTTTTTAATAGTAAGGCTGATCTAGCAAACTGTAAGAACGCAGGCCTTTAAAGTCAGTGTTCTCCCCCCACCCCCTGGGGAGAGAGGATTTGCTGCCCTAAATTAGCATATTTATTCAGGCCATAAGTAAGTGGGAAGACGGTGCA
>PVKA01019829.1:0-41339 GCA_004027165.1 Ctenomys sociabilis
AGAGGATAGAGAGGAAGGAGAGGGGAGGGAGAGGGGGAGGGAGAGAGACAGAGACAGAGAGATTGAGACTACTCAAAAACCTGGCCTCAGCTACAGCTCATAAAGTGTCACATAATGTTACAAGAGGCTTCCAGCTTTCTGTGTCAAACTAGCTCTTTTTCTCATGTCATTTACACCATTTTTACCTGTGTTTAATTCTGAAAATAAGCTATATCATCATTATACTGAAAATAACAATGTAAAAAAAAAAGATGAAAGGTTAGAGCAACCCTGCACTAAGGCATAAACAGTAACTCGATGTTAATTTGCCATTATTTTGAATGGCTTCCTATGTGTCAAACTGTCTATCAGCAATAGACATTTGTAACGCATCACTGAACTCAGGCCCCTACACAGCACATTTGCCAATGACACTACTGCCTGACTCCAAAAAATAAATAAATAAATAAAAATGCAAATCAAAAGGCTGGCAAACAGAATGACATCACTCAACGTCACTGTATCCTTTGTTTCTCACTTATTTTAAATTGCATTGAATTGTTCTGAAAGCACTGATCCCTTGGCATGGGATGACATTTGAATTACCAAGATTTTATCAAGCTAAACTAACAGGTAGGTAAGTGATTTCTAAAACTCTGTGGACATGAAAAAAAAGCATAAGGGAAATCCAAATATGCTCTCTAATTGCTAAGTACAAATATTTGAGAATATGTAACAAGAAAAACCTTAACATCAATCTTCAATGACTTGAATGTCATCTAAAGGGGACAGCATATGATTTATGAGGAACAGAGCTGTAAATTCTGAAATCTCAGTTGAATCAAAATAACAGCAGGTGCTAATTTATCTATAGCTCTTAACAATCCTGCAAGGCAGGAGGCATGATCCTTCCCATTTTATAGACGAGGGCACACAAACACAAATATTGAGTGGGCTTGAAGTTGCATGCCAGCACATATGGAGTCAAACCTGGTCACAGTCCTGAATGGTTGCCGTCAATAACTAGTCTGTACCACCTCCTCTGGGGACAAAACTCGATGCACAAAATGTACAACAGATTGACTTGTTATCAGGGACTGGTCACAAAGAATCAATGTACTTACTCTAAAAATATCAAATATTGTTCAAATCTCTGCTTATAAAATAATTTCTGGAGCTTCCAACCAGTAACAATAACAGCTCTCAGTTTTAACTATAAATAAAATACGTAACTGCACTATATTCATAGACTTAATGTCAAAAGATATGGGCACTTGGTAGACTGTTTGTAAAACCTGAGCATCTGGCTATTGAGTCGTTCCAATGGGGGGGTTACCCTGGATGGGATGTATACACCAGCTAACTGAAAGGATAAACCCAGATATGGAACTATACACATGGACCTAGCCTCCACACCAAATGTATCAGCCCACATGTAGTGAAAGTGGCACTTAGCAGCCTGGCTGACCATGGGCTTAAGGGCACATCTTATGAATCACCAGTGTCTGGCTCAGTTCCTCATATTAGTAAGTTTCCTATACATGCCTGTTTAACCAAAGTAAGTAGTGAGCATCTGCTATGTGGAAAGCATTGCTAGATGGTAAGAAAGTCAAGATTTGGGCAGACAACAAAGCAAATTTCCCAGTATACTGTGGGACCAAAAAGGAATGTGAGACTTCAGGTCAGAAGGCACCTTTCTCCTTTTAAACCTCATGGAATAAGTGGGAGTCCATGGCTGTTTCTGTTCATTGCTTCTCTATATAACAAACCAACAGCTCTTTTCATTTACCTGTTAACTAACTTTCCTGATTCTTAAAATGGGAATACAATTTTCATTACAGTACAATTTGTAAAAAAAAAAAGCTTTGCAACATTAACGAACACACCATTTAACTTGTCTTTTGCAAAGTAAAATTTTGAAGGCTGAGTGTACTTACAGATATTCTCATCCACCACCATGCCTCTATCCTGAAATGACTAAGAATGTATGTTTATCATTACAGATGCTGGATATTTAGGATGAGTGGAATCAAATAGTATGTGGATTTTGGAACCAGGTAATATCTTCTAGATTCACCTATATTATAGCATGTAACCACTTGTCATTTCTTTTTATTATGTTATATATAGATATCAATTATATATATATATTATATACATTATATATTATAGTATATAACATATGTAATATATGACATATATTATACAATATAGTATATATAATACATAATATATAATTACAAATATCATATTATGTGTACCTAGTCATCAACAGATGGACATTTGGGCCATTTTTTCTATGTAAGTCAATATAATTTTTTAAGTCAGTAAGATTAGGCTGAAGATGGGTATTCTAAGCAATGAAGATAATGCTGCTTTGTGATGTGCAATTCATAGAAAGGAATCTAGGTCTCATATCTCAATATTAAAGTTTAATTGAATACTTCCTCAAGATTATATCTTCAGTACCTAAAACCCTGACTGACTCATCGCTTGTGCTAAGTATGCTGAACGAACAGTAAATACCCAAAAAAGGCACAAAAAGGAAAACAAAAATGAAAAACATCTGGAAAGAGCATGGGAAGGCCGGCAAAATATGAAAGACTTAGGGGATCAAATGTGAGAGAGAAAATTCTACCTGGGCCTTAATATGGCACTGTGGATAAGTTCCATGCATTCAACTACCTACATTAAAATCACCTAAACAGCTTTTATAAATATATAAGGTACTATGACTTCTAAAGAATAAATCTCACCATAATTTAAAATGTAAATGGTCTGAACCATTCAGGGTTACTGTCCCAGACAACATCATGCTGAACTGACTCACCCCACACCACTATACTGTTAACTGAGTGATTCCTTTTCCACTCCACTTCCAACTATCGTAATTCTACAACTCAGAAAAATGTATAAAACCTTCAGCCTCTAGTCATTTTAAGTGCTGACTAACTATTCAGTGCTCAGTTATCAGTGACTAAAGCACTGTGAAACTCACAAGTACTGATATCTACGTCCTAATCAAACTATTTTTATATTTCTATGATACAGCCATGAGAGTTATAAACACATAGACTTTGAAGTTACAGTTTTATGTTCAAATTGTGATGCTTCTGTTTACTTGCACTGGGCACATGACTCTCAATCTCTTTCTCTCTCTCTCCTTCCCCCATCTCTCTATCCCTCTCTCTATCTGTCTCTCTCTTCCTCTGCCCCTCTGTCTTTCCACCTCTCAGTCTCTTCCTCCTCCCTGAAAATCCCTAACTTCCTAATCTGTAAAAAGGAGTAGAATAAGGAGATAAATGAAAAGAAAAAACCTCACAGAGTTGCTGTGAGGATTCCATGATACAGGGTGTGTAAGTTGCTTACCAGTTAGCCAAGCTTATAACAAGCACCTGTTACTCCAGGCCAAGCATCATTGTTTATGCAAAAATATGACATCTGAAATCTCCAAATCTAAGACTTTTTGATGCCTCAAGTCTAAAACTCCAGCCACAGAACTCTGTTTTGTGCACAAAATCATTAAATATATTACATAAAATTACTCTCAGGCTATGTGCATAAGGCATGAAGGAAATACAAATGAATTTTGACTTTAGTTTGGCTCTTCTCCCCAAGAGATCTCATTAGGTATGTGAAAGTATTTCAAAATTTGAAAAAGCCCAAATCTGAAACCCTTTTGTGCTCATGCATTTCAGATAAGGAATATCCACCCTATATTAGAAAATACTTTTTCAAATGGGAAAGGTAACAAGAGATAGGAAGAGGAGGGTAAAAAGGAAGGGAAAGGGGACATAAAAAAGAGAGTAGAAGAAAAAAATGGAAATAGAGCTTTTGCAAATGGAAAAGGGAACCAGAGTTGGAGGGAACAGGCAGGGATGAAAAGGGAAAAGGACAGAAAAGGAATGAGGATGTTTATGCATATGCACAGGTTCCCCACAATATGGGAAATCATTATGTGTTATAAACATGGACTAACAAAAAAAATTAAAAACTCATTCAAAATTAGTGAAACGAAGCATGGTGATGCACGCCTGTAATTGCAGCACTCGGGAGGTTGAGGTAAGAGGATCACTAGGAGTCCAAGACCAGCCTGGGGGCTACAAAAGGGAGCACAGGGTCAGCCCAAACTGTGAAGCGAGACCCTGTCTCAAAAAAAAATCATTTATTTCTGCCACCTCTTAGTATGGTCTCAATATTCCTTTTGTTTTCTTTCTTCCTATCTTTAGTGGGTTGTTCTAAAGATAGGCTCACTCTGAAACTAAAAGCTGCTTATCAATTAATACTACATCTTTGCTAAGAGATATTCTTAAGTGATTTATTTTAGATCAGAAGTTCAAAAATATTTGTAACACTATGGCAAGGCACCATCACACTCTCATTGGAATTGAAATTGAAGCTGCCCTTGTGTGTATTTGAGTGTGTAACTGCTGCAAAAGGGAGGTCATCCTATTATAAACACACAATAAACATGTAATATGGAAATACAGTTTCTAAAGAAAACACAGTAACTAACACATTTTATTACTGAAACAATGTCGCACTGGCCCCAGAAGCCCAGGCTCATAGTGGCAACTACCAAAACTGGGCACATCTGCAATCCCAGTGCTGGAGAGGCTGAGACAGGAGGATCACTATGGGTCTGACCTGCATAATGAGACCCTGTACCAAATGCATAAATAAAAATATTAAAAATAAAATAAAAGACAAATTATTTGGCATCTTCAATATTACTCTTTAACTAATGCAGCTGGGTACAGATAGAGGCAAAGGCTTTTCTGCAAAAGTACTTCAAGGAAATCCTATCCTATACTTCTTCCTTCTTCAGCCTTTCCTACTTCAAGCTCAACAAACAAGCCCTTATTGCTTTGGTATTTATGACAGTATTAATCATATACATACAGGCTTATGCTTCTAGGAAAATGCATTCTTCTTCTATGTTTTCAATTTTAATTCTTTTTATTTCAATGTATAAGGCTTGCTTTTAAAAATGTAATTTTATACCACGTGTGGTGGCACATGCCTATAGTTCCAGGATTTAGGAGGCTGAGGCAGGAGGATCCCTGGGAGTTCAAGGCCAGCCTGGGCTACTTAGTGAACTCAAGGCCAGCCTGAGCTGCATGATACAACTCTGTCTGAAGAAAAAGAGGTAAAAATGTAATTTTATAATAAAGATTCAAAGAATGTAGATTATTAATACTCCTCAAACCCATAAAGGATATATTCATAAATTGAGGGTTTTTAACTGAATCTAGTAAATAATAATAATAATGATAAATCAGAAAACAAATCCTGAAAGAGGGGCTGAAATTTCTATGAAGCATAGTTTAAACAGCTGCAAATCCTTGCTTACAGGCTTAATAACTGCATCCATAGATTACATGTATAATTTATTTCTAAATTATTATGTGCTGAATAGCTTTTTTTTTTTAACAAAGCAAAGGGACACAATTACTTAAATGTTAAACTATTTAGATTGTTTCTCTATTAAGGGTAGTATAAAAATCTGTATTCTCCAGTAAAATGTGATATGAAGAAAATTTAAATCTTTTACCGTGCTTGCCAGTACAAGTCACATCCATAAACTCCCCCAAAAGGCAGAAATTTAAACAACCACCCATAGTCATGAAATTAAAAACAAAAGCTTCTGTCGTCACTTTAGAAACAAATTTGCCTGGTAGATAGCTCAGTAGAAAAAGTGCTTGCCTGGCAAGTGCAAGATCTTGGGTTCAAATCCCCAGCACCAGAAAAAAAAAATCAGTGAACATTCTACCATGGTGTGAGAAAAATCTTTTAATCTAAGTTATTTCTGGTTTTGTACAATGTGTCCTCTTGGGATGAGGTTACATTAAGCCATTTGATTCCTGTTGATCTGGTATTCTTAAATTCTCATCAAAAAGCAATGTTTGCATAGTCACATGGAGTGCAACATAAGAACAAAATCTGAATCTCAAAAGATACAAATGTGCACTCACACAGTCACACACGTACACACGCCATACATCCACATACATATATTTTGAGAAATGCTGCTTTTGTGCAATTTAATTCTCAGAATGTGGTACTCTTTCAATCATGAATTCTCAGGCACTCCACCTGAGAAAGCTTTTATCTGCGGAACATGTGGCAAAATATACAATTTAGCAACTGCTAGTTTCAATAATTAGCACTTCCACAATAACTTCAAAGGTTCTTGGTTTTTCAACATGGAACAAAATTTGCATCATTTTTCCTCTTTTAAGTAAACAGAAACTTTCAGAATCTCCAAGTAGCAACATTTTCTATGGGATTGGTATCAATCCACACATTACCATCAATGCATACATTAAAATTTGTTTTCACCAATAATCATCAGCTTCTAAGATTAGCAACAGAATATATTTTTCTGTATAAGAGAACAGAGTGGGTGAATAAAATGAGGGGAATTAAATACAAGCCTGAAGTTTTTTTCTTAAATTACACATTGAAATATAAAATTTATGATAAACAAAAGTCAATAGTCGCAACACATGAAGTATGCTAAATGCTAAATTTCCATTATCAAAGACTGACAATGAAACCTCGTTGCAAGGCAAATCACGGTGCAAATGCCAATTCCTGGCACTCATATTCTAATACATATATAGTCTCTCCATCCTCTCATTTTCATTGAGCATGAGCTATGAAAAGCTGTCAATCATATCTTTCCTAACACAGTAGCATCATCTTATTTTATAAGCCATTTAAAAACAATCTTACCTGGTATTGGCAGAGCTGCACTCTTTCTTTTTTGGAGAGAGTGATGAATTCAAATTTTTCTGGCTTTCTAATTAAAAGCTTACTCCTATACGTTAAAGGCAAAAATAATGAATAGGACCCCAAATGTAAGTTCAACAGAGTTTTATTACTTAATCAGACTACACAAGTACTACAAGTAAAGCTGTGCATTTTAACAGACATATTGGACATGTGTGCTTGATGGACATTTTATAAACACTTATGCCTCTTTCAGATCAGCCAGGAAAATATATCCACATCATTCCTACTCTAAAAGCACCAAAACACCCTCTCTTCCTTTGATTCAGTTTTCTTGTGAATTTCTAGTATTTCTCAACTTTCCTCATTAAACATCACACCAAGTCATGATAACCCCTTTCATTTCCCAACTTTTCATTGACTTGGACACCCACAGTAAAATGACTTAGGGACTCTTCAAAGGTGACTAATAACTTTTTCAACTCCAGAACCACCAACCTCTACATACATAGTTTCTGTAGTATTTTCTGATTGCCCTCATTTAGCAATCTTTTTTTCCCTGTTTCTGCCATACAAAACCTTCGTTCATCCACTGCTCTCCTTGTGTTCACTTGGCTCCTTGTAGGGATGATGTCAGCACCCTTCCCGCATATGATCTTTGCAATGTGGACAAGTTTAATCTCACTGTGCTCGAAACTGGTCTACAAGGGAGGACAGTGCATATTCCCAGATCTCCATTCTTTACCCACCTTCAAGCTTTTTCTGTTCCACCACCCTACTGGAGCACTGTGCCCCAAACAGGTAGACCAGCCTCTGTTTACATCTAAAGGGATCACACAATAACATTGTTCTGACTTATGAGGAAACAAATGTCTTCCCTGATGGAAGAGGCAGGCCAGGGTCCAGGAGACAGTCCCTGAAAGGTGAAGAAGAAATTACTTTGTGCTGTTGAGGGTGGGGTATGGGTATGTAAAAGTGAGCAGCTACTCAAAGGTATGTTTACCCCACTATCTGTTAGGTGCTAGATAGAACCCTGGTAGAAAAAATTGCATTTCTTTACTAAAGGAAATTTTGTCCTAACAAAGTGAAATGAGCTAGCCTGTGCATCTGGCACACAGTAATTGTTTAATAAATGTCAGTTGACCTTGAGTAAACACCTATTATAAGACATTTTTATTGAGTGTGAAAATAAGGGTTCAAATTTTATTCCAATACATATAAACTTCTGCCTACAGATATTAAGATTGCTTTAAAAATATAATACATTGTGGAGGTGCAGGTGTTCGTAAACATTGGTTTTCCTGTCACTCAAGTGGCACCAGAGCCAATATCACCCTGCCTTGGTCAGCCAGCAGAGAAAGTGTCAAGGGAAGTTCCAGCCTTGAAGACAAATACTCTAATTCTGCAGCACTATACTCACATCAAAATCAAACAAAAAAGGGACCTGAAAAAGCACAAAAGCAGTGATTGATGACCTTATTTTCTATCTCTCCATTTCTTAAGTCTGCCCTACTGTAGAAAGTTATAAGCATGAAATTTCAGAAGCCTGGGTATATGCATCACAAGATTCCCTTTATATGGATCTAAAGAAATCCAACTTATTTTAACTTTTGAAAATTGCTGTTCCTAGAAAGTGTTTTGTTTTAATCATTCTGAATCCAAGAAACAGTGTGAGCAACACTCTTCCAGAAGTGGGATGATCAGGCTTGCGTTACCCTTCAGTCTGATTGTCACCAGCTACAGTTCTAAGGAAGCAGGGATTTTCCACATTGATCAGTGAGGAATGACTACTAAAAGCAATATCAAACATCTGAATGCTTCTGGCCTCTGGGGTTTTATGAAAAATAAAAAGTGTGATGGAAGGAATGGACCAAGTAGAAGAGTAACAAAGCTTGCATCTCCCTCCTTTCCTCTTCCTCTGCCTTTCTAGAAGAAAGTATGTCTCCACAGCCTCATTGCTTCCTGGGAGAAATACCTTCATAATGCACAAAACAATCTCACTTGTCAAAGGACATGAGTTCTGTGTATCTGAAGTTGCAAATGTAATGTGGAAGTTGGATTAAACAACAGATCATACTATCACTCCCACGCCAACTAAGAGAAGCTGGTTTATGGCATACAATGAACGATAGCTCTGGGTATTGCTGTTTTTGGCACATTCTCTCACATAACTTTTGCTTCTCTCTATAAATTTGCCTAGTATTCCATAACAAAAACTCATAAGGCTACAGTTAAGAAATGGCACCGACACCCCCAAACAATGACTAATTTTGTTGGCCTAAGACATACAATCAACTACGTGCTACCTACAGCTGAAAATTCTAAATTACACTCAAACCACCCATACATTATTCAACCTCCTTCTGTGCTAATCTGTAAACGTTGCTGACAGTGAAGTAGATAAGGGCAAAGGCAGGCTCCGGCCCCAGAACATATGTATAATCACATTCCAAATCACTTTAACAAACAGAACAACAAAAAGTAAAAACTATAACTCCTTGGGTTTGCAAATATATTTAAAATCACCCATCTACATGTCTCTGTCACTACAAATAACATATTACATCATGGTTTTGGAGTCCTGGGCAGTTTGGTTCTTTTGTTATTTGCTTTTGGTGTAACTCTCTGATGTACTTAATTTGTTTTACATCTCATTTCATAAATTGATTGCTAATTATACAGCCATTAGATGTGTAAGTCTGTCTCAATTCTTAATAAGTTTTAAATGCAGTATATCTGAGGAGGGAATTACAACCTCATTTCCAATCACAGAATTTAGTTACTAACTCATTAGAACTGAGATTATATTTTATTTTCAGAACTGTAACTTAAATTTAACAACTAATATCTATGCTCAAAAGCTTAATTCCATTAAAGTCCTCCAAGTTGAGAAAGCAGCACTGCTATAACACTCTGAGGGATGTCCACAGGAAGTGGCATTTGAGAATGAATTCAACATATACGAGGCAGAAAGAGATTTAAGGGCACATAGAGAGCATAGAGCAAAGGGTCAAGGAAGGGTAAAGACAAAACTCCCGATTCTACTGCAGACATAATTATACCCCAGAAAGCAATATTTCCCTTGCCGAAAACAATTATTTAATTCAAAAGAATATGGTTATATTGTCCAGGTGACTACAGATAATTCCAAACTCCTAATGAATTATATTTATATTTAACTTCCTATCTAATTGGGTAGTAAATCTTTTTAACCCTCTACTTGTGGGCTCAATTTCCATTAGTATCCTAGATATTTGAAAAACAGACATCAAGGCACTTAACCAGTATCACTTATTATGTCAGTGCGTGGGGAGGGACGGAGGGAGGGAGTGAGGGAGAAACAGACAGAGAGAGACAGGCACAGAGAGACACAGAGACAGGGACAGAGACAGAGAAACTGGCATGATGAGCACACCTGTAAAATCAGCACTCTGAGAGATTTAGGTAGGAGAACCTCAAGTCAGACCCCGGCCTAGGCAATGTGATAAGCTACCAGAATGGTGTCTCAAAATAAACAAGGGCCAAGTGAATGTACTCTTAACAAAATACTGCCTTTTAAACTGTTCCATGGTAACAAACAGCAAAAGGCACATTTTTAAGCTAGTAGTAGCAAATCTTTTAAAGCTTTTAATGATAACTGGCAGCCTGCCGTGGCACGTGGTTTACCACCACTGCTTTAACCCTTAACTCAGTACCTGTAAGGGGTACCAAAATATACAATGAATTCCCAATTCAAAAAAAATAAAAATGAAAACCTCAACTGCCTCTGATTTCAAAGAAACTTATGCCATTGTTTTTGACACTTTCTGAAGCAGTTCTGGAAGCCCTCTTTTGTGTCTTTAGAATGTGTTATTAAAAAAGTGTGCTGAATGCTGAGTGCCTTCCAACAGAAAGGCAGGCTTATATCAAGGTGACTGTACTCCACACTGCCTTCTTCACCTGATCTAGCATTATAAGACATCTGGCTCTTCCCCAAAATCACAAATGACCACAAGAGGCCAATGTTTTGAATCAATTGAGGAAGACTAGGCAGCCACCACCATGCAACTAAAGACCTTCATAAACTAGGACAGCAGGAACTGCTTCACAAAGGAGCAAGAATGATGGTGTAAGAGTGCTCAAAGCAAGACAGAGGATCTTGAGGGGAATGAATGGGAATGTGTCAAGCACTGTGCAGATAGTTCTCATTTAACAACCTGTACTATTCAGACTTACAACCCATTACTTGGATTTATGAGCTCCTTTTTCTGATCCAGTTTTGTATATCTTGTTTATGTAGCTTCAATGCCTTTTTTAGTACTGTATACCTTGTTTGTGTAGTACTGTCTTTTTCTGATTGTACTGTACAATACTGTAGCTATATATTCTGTTATATGACACTGTACTAAATGTAAGAGCTATACAAATAAAAGCAAAGTCATCATGTCATATTACCTTTGACTATTGCTTTGTCCTGAATATTGTACTATACATACTATATACAATTCCTCATTTAGCAACCGGTTTATTTAAACACCCAGTTGCAGGCCTGGAACTCAGTTGTTAAAAGAGGACAATCTGTGACATTTTTGTAAAAAATTATCTAAATTTTATCTAGTTTTATCTAAAACTCACATGTGCATAGATTTGAAATAGTCTCACCAAATTTTACACAATTTCATTTCAAAGAAAAACTAATCACAACCTAATGAGTGAATATGAGTACAGGCTAATGAGTTGTTGCCTAACACTCGAAAGCTCCCAAGAGAGAAGCAATAGGTTTCTCTAATACCCACAGAGTAATATTGTTAGATCCAAATTAGAAGGGTGAATCTTAGGCCTGGGTAGATAGCTCAGTGGTCTAAGTGCCTGCCCAGTAAATGCAAAGACCTGGATTTGATCCTCCATAGCACATACTGCATTGGTCCCCAAACCATTGGCATCAAGCTGGCTACCAAGACAGGGCATGGTGGAGCATGCATGCAATCCCAGGGCTGGGGAAGCAGAAAACAGGAGGACCACTATGAATCTGAGCTGGGTAGTAAAACCATGTATGCAATACATAAAAGAAAAGATTTAAAAAAGAAGAATGAATTTTCATTTTATTTTGATATGCATAGTTCAGACTGTAGCAAGCAAAGCTGAGCCAGTTTGAAATATGATTTTTGGATTAACTGTAAACAAAAAGTTTACAACAACTAAATGGAATTTAGACAGATAGGGTAAACCGAACTGCATGTGTTGCAGGGTAATAATCAGCTTCTCTTCTGGATGGTTAACAACCTAATTTTGTAGCTCAAAAATTGGAGAAATGGAAGGGCTGTAAGCTCAGCCAACATTTTGGCCCTAGCCTTTCAAGGTCAGCAAAGACTCAGGACAAAGGAAAACCTGTACCGTAACATCATGGAACTCAGTTGTGCCCCAAATTTTCTGATCAAGGAGATTATGGAGCCACAGAGGAATGCAATTGATGATCTATAGTGTGCCTAAGGAGAGTCTCATAGAGAGAAAACTTTCTCTTAGGCTTCCACAGAGAGCAAATTGGTCAAACAATGACTGTGACTCATCCACATGGCTGACACTGACAAAGGACCTACACAGTGATGTACAGGGTTACAGGATAAACCCTGAGGGGACTTGAATGACCTCATCAGATACAAAAGTTACATTTTTGTTATATAGGTCTTACTTTATCTCGGTCTTAACCATCCAGCAGAAAAGTATATAAACAAGGTATATAACATAAAGCCACAATAATAAGCTGAGCTGTAAGTGGCTCTAGTCAACAAATTCTTTGTATAACCCACTACTATCAAAGACTGCTCGACTATGTTGGATTGTTTCACTGAATTCAAGCACCTATAATTGAATGACAATTGAATGCCCATCTTTGACAGGAAAAAACAAAAAAAAGGGGTGGAAAGGAAGAACCATTCTGTGTTTGTATATACAGTACAGTTAGGATAAATATGCAGTACTTTCACATAATTCTATGAGAAGAAAGATTTGCACTAATAGTGTTAGAACAGGATATCCTGTCTGCTTCCTGTACTATGGATAACCACTAGGAAGATAACAATGTAAAAAGTATTAGTTATTGAAACTATACTATAATTCAGCTTTAAAAAATGATAGGTATACAGCTATATTCTCTTAATTGAATGAATAGAGGCATCTGCTCTAATAGTGTTTGTAAAGAGAATATCATGTCTGAACCTTGTACAACAAATAACCACTATGAAAACAATAGGCAGTGTATTAATTATTGAATCTGTTCTACTAATTTGATTTGAAACTATTTTATTGCTATTTGTTCTTCAATAAAATTATGGAAAAAATAAAACAAAAAGTTTGCTAAAAAGATAATATCAAGAAAAAAGAAGGAATATTTTCTCAGAATAAGCTATTTCAAAGATCTTTTAATTATTTAAATATACCTGCAGGGGGCTGGGGAGATGGCTCAGTAGTGTAAACACTTCCCTGGCAAGCGCAAGGGCCTGAGTTCAATCACTGATTCCGCCAAAAAATTAAAAATAAATAAATAAATAAATAAATACACAAATAAATAAATGTACCTGCATTGCTAATTATATATGAGTGTTAATATTCAGGCTGGTAAGAGATGTTCTTAGAAAAATCTTGTAGGGACTTAGCTCAAAAGAATTTGTAAGTCCGAACATTGATTTTAATCTGATGTGCCAAGTTATTAGTGTACCTTAATATTCAAACTCCATAGTAGACAAAAAGCAAAATTATGAATTCATATATATATGTCAACTATCATACATATATGATAAGTTCTTAAATCACTTTCATGTTTACAAACCTGTTCAAGGCATCATCTAACAATTTCAATGGGTATACAGTTTATTTACAGAGTATTTTATTTTTAATTGTTATTTTAGATGACTTTATTTTGTTTTGTTATTGTTTTTTGAGACAGGTTCTCACTGTGTAGTTCAGGCTGGTTTTAAACTCACTTATGTAGTCCAGGCTGGCCTTCAATTCATAGTGATCCTCATAGCTCAACTCCCCAAGTACTTGGATTACAGGAGTATGCCACCATGCATACCTTGTAAAGCATTTTGAATTTCAGAAATCCTTTTCCCTTTTGTCAACTGGCAAGAACCAGCAATCCTTGGATTATTGAATATTTAAAAAGCATATAATGACATTTTCCAGACTCATTTGAAACTTAATATTTGGCTTTTTCAACATGTGACAGATGATCGCAGCCCATGAAGAAGTCCAGGTGTCCGGCCTTCAATTATTGCTTCTATTTGAGAGGCCCAAACCACCCCTGATTCTCCCCCACGTATGAAAGATATGAAAGACATTGGAAATTCAAGGTAAAAGCCCAGGCCTAGTTCTAGGGTTGGGGAATGTCCTACAACCTTTTATATTTGGAGATACCTACTAAAAACAACTCAGAACAGATGTTTATCTTTTTTAAACATTCAACTTGTCATTAAATTGTAGGCACAGGAAACTAAGAGAGTGAAGGACAGGGCAGGAAGTCAGTGATTCTTGCATGTGAACCCAACCTTGGTCTTAATTCTGTTTTTGTTCTAAACCAATGCCAAACTCTTCACACCTCAGCTGCTTTATAGCAGGCAAAAATTATACTGAGAAACAGAACTTTCCTCGGAATGTTGTGGGCTAAATGGTTAATAAAGTAATACAGCTCTTGAAGGTGCTTTCCAAAAGGCAAAATATTATCCTCATACATTATTTTATATATTATTCAGGACATCAAAATAGAGAATGTGTGCCCTGCTAAGCTGGCCTTGGATAAAAGACCATTCTTTCCAAGTTTTTGTCCACTTTAGCTATGATCTGTTATTCAACCAATTAAGACATTCAATCATGTGATCTTACAGGTTTTTAAAGCATCTGTAACACCTCTAAGTTCAGCATTTTCAGGCAGTTCAGGGCATGTTCAGGGCCCTCAGCTTTATTTGACCCCTCTCTACTGGGCCATTTGCCTGAGGAAACACCCTCCTCACTCAATACCTAATTTGGCAATCTATGGGAAGGAATTAGTTTGTGCCTGTCAGGAAAAGCAACTCCACTCTCTGTACCAGCAGCACCCACATCCATAGCTACCTCTGCTCTCATGATTCTTGGGTCTTCAAAGAACGGAATGCAGTTTCACTTTCTCCCCACCACTTCATAGGAACAGTGGCCTGGATCCTTTGTGGCATTTAATGAATGCTCCTCTCTCCCTGGACTTGGACTGTTGGTCCTCTCAACCAGTCATTAACTGGCAGGAAATGCCTTCCTCAGCAATCACTATTGTGTAAATAAAGCCATAAACTTTTGAAGGCCCATGAAAGCCCAGACCCCAAAGCTACATATGTATATGTTGGGGAGGAGATCTTGATTGTAAAAGCACTGCCCTCCAAATTAAACTCAAACCACATGATACAGTCCATAAAATATACAAAACATGCAGTCCAGTGACAGATTTATTGTGGCCCTTACAGAATAAAGAAAAAAAAAAAAACTATATGGAAAACACTGGTACTTTTGACCCAAATAGCCCCTAAACAGGAAGTTTAAAGCAAATCAGCCAGCTGTGGTCTCACTGAGTTCTGAAGACCAGTGAAACCAGCATTTCCTGTCACTGGCTATCATGGTTTCTAAGTGGTTTTATCTGAATTGTTTTCTTAGACAGCTAAAAATATAGATATTGCTTTGGGGGTAGACATGACAATAAGGAGGGCTATTTTATGATCTGGATTTGAAAGTGAAAATGGTTAACTTTTACAAAAAAAAATCACTTAGCACAGATCACACATACTTCCACTGACTTGGACTACTTTATTTTAATGAATATTAGACTAATAAGACAATGTTAACAAAATTGTTTAGAATCAGACATTAGATACTGTTTCCTGTTAACTTAGAGTCAACATTCAGAACCACAAGTTGCATGCACCTGATTAGTAAGTGACAGAACTTGCAGACTGAAGTGTCCCAGAGAACTATTATAGGTTCTTAAAGACACTACATACATGCACACAAACATTCATACACACACACACACACACACACATACACACACACACACACACACGTCATCCCACAAAATGACTTGTGCAAGTCCATCATGTGTAGGTATGAGAACTCCAGTCGAATCATATTCTAGGTCCATTATTATTATTATACTCTCCATAAAATGCATAGACATTCTCATGTTCGTATGCACTATGCATGACAAACACTAGGTCACATATTTTTCAGCCTGCCAATGTCTCATTCACAAAAGAGTTGGAAAGAAGGGTGCAATGAGAAAGTGAAAGCATTTTGCTCTAGCATTATTGTCACATTAAGTTTCTCAGTGTGGCCAGGCAGGATGGCACATGCTTATAATCCTAACACTCAGGAGGACTGCCAGAAATTTGAGGCCTACCTAGGCTATATAGTGAGTTCAAATCCAGCTTGGATCGCAGAGGAAGATTTTGTCTTCAAAGAAAAAGTTTCTCAGTATGTCCAAGTGATTTTCCATCAGAATTAATTTTATATTTCTGAGGAAGATTAATACATGGTAGAAAGAAAACTAGTTGGTTGGTCAGAAGGCCCACCAAAATGCAAGGTTCCTATCCAAAAGGACGCTCTACTCACCCAAGGGAACCTGCTAATCTTGCCCCTCCTCTAGCTTGAACACTCACTGACACAACCTCAGTGTGCAACTGAGACTACTGCCATAAACATTCACAAAACAAACCAAGCTACCTAAATTTAGCAGCCCTGAAAATCACTATATATTCTGAAGCCCTTGGGCACACAGTGTGGCCACCAACTGCACAACTGATGTTTGCTTCATAGCTCTGCACAATCATCTAAGGCTTCCCTTTATGCTGTTCAATTACCTGGGCGAAGAGAACAATTACTGACGTAAATGTGTTGGGAATCCACATTTTTTCTCAAAATTACTACTGAAAAGAAATAGTTCTCCCATTCTTCAAGGTCATGATCAATCATAAACATTGAGAGTTTGGAGAAATATTAATGTGCCTTTTAACAAAACAGTACCCACAGGCCATTTATTGAGCACTTAGTTCCCACAGGACAGATACAGTTTTCATTCCAGTGCTAAGGTGACATGTGATCCCCAACTTCTGTGCCATGGGTGTTGTTCAATGTAGCTCTAGAACAAAAAATATTTCTCATGCTGTGCTGGCCCCATCCCTGGGGTGCACTGAGACAGCAATTGAGACTGGGTATGGTGGTGCACACCTGTAAGACCAGCATTTGGGAGGCTAAAAATAGAAGAATCATGACAAGTCTGATCTACATAGTGAGACCCTGCAGACCCTGTACTAAATACATAAAAAATAAAGTTTAAAAAATAAAATAAATTTTCTAATACGTAAATTTTCTAATACATAAATCTAATCATAATAAACCAGCTTTAATATTCCAATAATCTCGTTTTCTCCATTTCTGAAGCAAGCAAATTATAATGTAGGCTATATGCCCAAGCTAATATTACACACCACACTTTTGTTTTGCTTTCCTGAGTAAAGGCTAGGGACCACAAAACAAAAGGTGAAATGCAAGCTCTTGTTCTTTCACATTCTCCTTTTTTTTCAGTACTAGGCTGCCACTCTCACCCTGCTCCCCAACACCCTCTCCTTTGGTTTCTTCGTACTGTCACATAAGGAGAAACTACAAGAGCTGCACTTACAGACCAATGGTCCTCTAGGCACAAAAGATGATTGTGGTGGATCTGAAATGACAGCTCTTGTATCTTCTACTGTGGGGACTTTCTGGATCCAGGAGAAAGAAGAACTATTCACACCTGTATCTTGGTAAATAAAAACCTATGCAAATCCACTCTCTAAATGGGCAGTGTCAGCCTGAAAACAAGACTGCTTCCAGTATTCTTTTTGGGTTTCGACTGTGACTTCACCACTTTCTAAACCACACATAACAAGAGGCATGTGTGTCGCCACTCTTCTTTCATTCCTTTTTTCATTTGGCGGAACACTTTAAAGAACTGTTTCTATGTACCTTCGTGCTGAAGACCAATCGCCCTGGGATGTAAGGAACATATACTAAACGCAAATTCAGGTGACAGAAAAGTAGCAGCTGGCTTTCAGACCACTCCTCCAAGTTGCAGGCAAACTCAGGCAAAAGGATGCCATTGCGTGTTTGTCCCTGACTTGTTACTGGGGCGTCCAGTAGTCAGCATAGTGTTCACTCTGTTGCTGACTTTTGGCCAGGAAAAAAAAAAAGTAGAAATAATGATTGCCTGGAATCATAGGAAGAATGTTCATAAAATGCAAGAACAAAATGGAAAATTAGAGCTATTCATTCATTTACCCAAATACTTACTGAGAACAGTAGGCACTGGAAATACGAGGTAAAGAAACTCAGTAACCTGCCTACTAAGGAGCTACTGATACATTAAAAAAAAAAACCTGAATGGGCCTAAGGAAACCTTTCTCAAATTGCCGTCCCAGTTACAGGCACTGCCAAGAAGCTCAGAACACGCAGAATCTGATGGGGACAATTTGAAGCCAACCTGAATAACCCAAGATGAAACCCCAGCTCCAGTGACCTCACAGTCCTTAGGATGCTCTCATGGCCTGAGAGCAAGGGGGCTACTTCAGCTCTCTAGTGTCAACTGCCTGCGTGTTTGCGGAGCCTGCCTTTTTCTCAGTTGGGCCCTTCAAGTTCATTCAGTATACACTAAAACACTGTCTGGCCCCCAGTCAGAAGCAAGTCACTCTTTCAGCTGCGCAGAAGCCTACCCAGTGCTGATGCAAGAGGCACTTGAAAGTGGACATAATATTTTAACAAGCATGACTAATTGAGTCTTAAATCACTAATCAGCCTCCCTTTTTCCTTAACACTGCTCTCATGGCTGTTATAAAGAGTTCTGGGAAGCCAGGCACAGTGGCTTAATCCTGGAGGCCCAGCTACTCCAAAAGCTAAAATAGGAAGATCCTTTTATCCCAGAAGTTTGGGAACATAGTCACAGAGGTTCCACATCAGCCTTGCTAATAGTCTCCTTTGCCCCTATCCCCCCAGAAAACCAACAATGTTGTCTCAAAACAAAACCCAGAATTTGTGGAATACATAAATTCTTGAAAAGCACTATCACATGTAAAGGAAATCTATATCTATATACACATATACACCACACACACACACACACACACTTTAAATCAAACCTCTTAGTTTTTGCTTCCTCTTGAGTTCTGAGCAATGAATCTTTTTTCTTTTCTTTTTTTTTAGGGAAGGATATACAGGGTGTCCAGAGTCTCACTACTAAATCACTCATAGTGATTTGCCTGTTTATAACCTCCCAAGAGCTGTGATTACAGGTGTGGGCCACCACACCCAGTCTGAATGGCAGCCACAGTGTGCCCAGGGGTTGAGGCCAGCACTGAAGGCCTAGGGATCAAACCCCAGGCCCCTGTACCTGCTTGTAGGCATCTTTTTTCTGAAAGGTAAAACTGCCTGCAGCTAAACACTCAGACCTGGTACTTTTCCTGGTCTTCAGAGAGACATCACTTACATAAAATACCTATTATAACTTATTGTGAATATTTTATTTCATTGGTAGAATTGTAGGAATGCTGTGAAGATAGGAGTTTTTCTATATTCTTCTAGAGCAAAGCCAATTCATGGTTGTAGAAAATGTTCTAAATTGATCATTAATCTATGTTTGTTTCCAGATAGCTTACAAATATTTTTATTTCTCAAATTAAAATAAAGTACTACTTCTTGAATTGTGTTTTGTTTAGTTTTGTAGACAGTCTCAATATATAGTTCAAGTTGCCTTGAACTCACTAGGAAGCTCAGGCTGGCCTTGAACTTGCAATAATTCTGCCTTGGCCTCCTGAGGGCTGGGACTAAAGACCCTCACCACTCTGCCTACTTGGATTGTACTATTTTTCCTATCAAGTTTTTCAAAAAAGTCTCAATTTAATACTAGGTAGAACAAAATGATGGCTTAATACTCTACCTGTACAAGAATGAAATGCAAAAAGCAATTTTCTGATCTTGTTCAGGTACTGTGGACATCATTAATTCCTGATAAGGTAATTGATGCATTAATATACTAATTTTCAAAGTTACATTTCCACAAATGTCATTTGGCTCTCTTGAGGCAACATATAACAATTCAGAAAAAGCAAGATGCCATGCAAACATCTGGTTTCCTTTACAACTAAAGTTCATATAATTTTTTATGATCAGAATATGTTCTTTGGTTCATTGATTAGTTGACAACTCAACTATTTGTACCTAGAAATAGTTCATCTTTTAGAAGAAAAATATTTTATCTGAACCTGTGGTTCAAGTTTTGAGGTGAGAGGTGTATTACACTTATGGAGAAGCAGAAAACTCTCATACAGAAACATAACTTCTGATTTCTATTTCCTCCTATTGCATATATTTATAACAGAAAAATCCATTTGTTCAACGTGGAAGATTGTTACAAGAAAAGTCAACAACACAGAAGCATGTTAATGAAGTAAAGGTAAGTGGAACCCGCATCTCTTTCAGACAGTTTATCTTTTTAACATGGTACTGGTCATTATCTAGCTTTAATTACAGGCTCAAATTACTTGTCAAACATGTATTGTTGCTTATTCTTGCCTGCTCTGTCCCAATCCTTGTTTGTGATCCAATCAGACAAGAGCACTTATTTCAAAACAGAGAAATTCTGCCACCTTCCTGAATGCACTGTGCTACAAGTAGGCTAAGTGTACAATGTGATGAATGAAAATCTTTATCAAGTTAGGACTTCTGCTTTTCTTCCTTTCTTCCTTCACATGCAAAGACAGCTGTACGGAGGACAAAACTGTACTTCAAACGATGTGGTAAACATCTGCATGACAATCTAGAGACTGCTAATATTCCAGCATGTGCAGCATTGTCTAGCTACCGAAAAAACAAAAGCTTTTTTGATCCCCAAGTTGCTTTTTAATTTTGATAGTGTTAACCTGGCCAGACAATAAATAAAACACCTACTGGCAAAGAGATGATTTACAAGAGTGCTTGGAAGTACAATGACAGGCAAGAGAACTCATCACAGGCAAAGAGAACACAGGCAATTAGGGGAAAGAACATCCTAATTCATTTTAAAATTTTAGGTTCCTGCAAGGTGCACAAAAAGTCTTCTGCTTAAATGAACAGTTGTACACAAAATCTGCTCCTCCATGAATGTGCAAACTGTCCACTTTTCCTTTTAACTCAAAATTTATTTATTCAGCACTTATTTTGGGCTCAGCATTATTTAAGTATAGAATGACCACAAGCTAATCCCAAATGTACTCTGGGATTGTTGTTAATTATAGGTTTTATCTCCCTTAAATGCAGCTGTTGTAAAATGCATGAAGTGAACAGTTAAGAAAAAATAGATATTTTATAACAATCCTGGGAGTCATTATAAGTGTTTAAAGCAGCAAAAACAAAAACAAAAAATAAGCTCTTAGAAGTAGAGTAAAACATTCACTTATCCCCTGTAGTCTAGTACTATTATCAGTACTTTCTCTATTTTTTTTTAATGTATTTGGTACAGTGTCTCACTATGCAGCTGGGACTCATAGTGACCTCTCCTATTTTCAGCCTCCCCAATGTTGGGATTACAGGCATGTGCAACCATGCCTGAACTCAGTAGTAGATTCAGTGTGCCCAGGTGCCAGGCCAGTGTGCCATGTGGTGCGGGGGATCATCTTTCTCCATTTTCAATGACAAATTACTCCCTTTATGTTTTTAGTCAAGATCTCCAATCCCACTGCTGTAAGTGTGGCAGAATGGTAAGTACCAAAATATCCTCCTATTGTTTGCAGCACCCATTTACCTTCTTGGTTCTGTTTTTTTTTTTTTACTTGAAACATGACAAAGGGGAAGCATTTGGTCCAAGTTGTTCAGCAGCAAGTCAGTACATCCAGAAGCAAAAGCAAAGCTTTTGGAACTGGGACCTAGGTATGCAATCAGTACCAAAGAGGCCAGTTGCTTTTGGTCACCCTGCCATTGCAGAAGTTTAATCTGTTGCTTGGCCTGGAGGAATTCCCCTTTCAGGTGGGAAGCACTGGATTGCCCCATATGTTTCTGTTGACAATAATCTAAAAAGTGAAGGTGAACTTTATTATATAATGAATTCCATTATAAGAGCTTCAATTCTTTCTATGTAGGCAGACTCCAGCACCTGGGGGACAACTACACCTTGCTTCAACAATCTCCTTCCCTTTCCAGACACTTGCTCAACTTCATAGCAGGAATGAATGCCTGCCAGCCAAATCACTTCTTTGCACTGGGAGAAGAAAGTGATGTGCAGAAATAGAATATTAAGCAGGCTATGGGCAAGAACCCACTGCAGCTATGATTGGAGAAGTCTTATAAATATGAAAGCATTCCCCAGAAGGATGGCAAATATAAAAACTGTTTTAAATACTTTTGGAAGTATTTAAGCATTGACTACATTTGCACTGGTAAAAGAGAAAAAATGTGAAAATAATCAGGAATAAAATCGAAGATCTCCGGTAAACTTCATTGTCAATATGCCTTTAACAAGATGAGGTTAAAAACAAGGATGAAGTGTATTTTACATTGATGGACAGTCATTTGTATGGTTATATGTACAATATGCCTTCCACCCATTACATTAATCATCCAAAAACTTACTGATTGACTCAGGGTGCCTGCAAGGGGAAAAATTAGCAATCATTTCAAAATTAAACCTTGCAGTAGTTTTGTTTTAATTTATGCTTTTCCATGAACTCTATTCACACATATGGAGAGGCTGGGGGGGGGAATCTTAGCCCAATTGACAAATAGCAAGTTAATACTATCTGGGAGAAAAAAAAAAAAAAAAAAACACTTCACAATACATTTCTTTAATTAGACCAATAAACTTCATGTACTGTACATATAGATATATGTCAAACAGTAAAGCATGCAGAAAACACACAGTAGGCCTACCATAATCATCATAAAATTACATAATCACCTAGACGCCAGCGTTCATTATTCTCCGGAACTTAGTTTCATTTTCTTGAACCATAACAGTGAACTGTGTGTTAAAACCTAACGTCACCTTTTGAATCTTGTACCATTCCCTGTCCTGCCCCTCAGACCAGGTAGTAAAGGCAAGCTGCTGGAACGTAGAGATCTAGGGCGGGAAGAGACAGGGCTCTGCCGGCAGCTGTGCCACTGCTCACATCTCGTGGCAATGGGGAAACGAGTTGTTGTAGCATTGCTGATGATATGTCAGGCAAGAAGTTCCTTGAAATTAATAAAGAAGAAAGAAAAGCAAAAGGAAGAAGGAAGGGAGATGGGGAAGAAGGGGAGGATCAATGTTGGAAAATCGCAACAAAGTTCCAAGATCAATTTTCTTCTATTCCCGGTTTTGTGAAACACAGTTCAGGAGGCAGCGCATTTCGCCGGCGGCCTCGGAAGGCAAACACCCTGGCAAACCTCAACTCCTCTCCAGCCTTACCTTCTGCTGCTAGTGCAAACCCCGCAGCTAAGGGCCCTGCTGTCGGCGGCGGCGGCGGCGGCGGCGCCTGTGGCAGCGGCAGTGGCACAAGCCATCTGTGAGCGGCAGAGGCAGCGGCGGCGCCGCACGCAGTGGCCCCTGCGCGGAGAGCCTTCAGCAGGGCCGGCTACGGAATGCCGCCATTTTACAGCGCGGCTCGCGAAATCGTTAGATATAAGCAAATTCGAGCCCGCCCCACCTCCAGAACTTCAGCGCTGGGACGTGCTACCCAGCTCGGCCGGCCGCGGTGGGGTAGAAAATGTCAAGTCTAGAGACACGCACCCGGGGACTCCGGGCGGAGGCGACCGTCTCCGTGCTGCTTTCTCCCCCGGGCCACCCCGCGCTTCTGCCAGCTCCCTGCGGGCTCCCGAGGAGATAGCGACTGCCGCTCGGGGCTCCAAGGGGTTTCCCCGCCCGGGCCGGCAGGCTGGTGGGGGGCGAGATCAGGGAGCCGGCGCAGCCCTCCCCTACGCCCGTGCGCGCTTGGTTCAGTCCATTCGGAGCACACCTCGGGGCGCCCCGGCTCCCGGCGGCGGGTGTGGGGCTCCCGCCCCGAGAGCGGCTGCCATGGCAACTCGGCCCAAGCCCCGCCCGGCCCTGCCAGGGGCGCACCCCGCGTCCCGCCTGGCGCCCGCGGCAGCGGTGCCCTTCAGCGTCCGCAGCTGGGCAGCCCGGGCCCCGTTCCTGCCACCCTGGCGCGCTACAAACGGAGCGCGCGGGGCTCCGGGCGCCAAATTACAACTCGCGCCAAACTTGTGGGCACCGGAGCGCGCGGGCGGCGGCCGCTTGGCGCAGGGACACGGCAGCTCCGGGCTGCTCCGGTTCCGCCCTGCCCCGCCTGGCTGCCAGGTAGCGCCGCTCGCCCCGCTCCTTACTGCCAGTCTCACCTGGCTCGCGCCGCTCCGGCCAGGCTCCCGCTGCCCTGCAGGGCGACCTGGGCGCTGCTGCCGGCTCCACGCCGGTCCGGGACGCCAACCTCCGCCGCACTCTCTCCGCTCCGAGGAGCGCCAAAAAGTAGCGCTCCGGGTACGGGCACTTTCTTCCTGCCGGTCGCTGTGTGCTCGCGAAATATATAGTCTTTGTGTGGCTCGTTCACCCGTGCCGGGGTTTCCGAGAGAGCGCGCAGCTCGGGCTTTATTCTCAGGGGGTGTGGCGCCTCGTCCCCAAAGCCACGGCCCAGCCCCCGCCGCGAACGCCTGCTGTCATTTCGCGCTGGAGAGGAGGGGGGCAATCGTGACGCTCAGGTTAGACCGAAACGAAAACAAACGGAGCTCGCCTGCGGGGCGGGGGCGCCGCCAAAGTTTCCAGGGCTTCAGAAATGGCAGTGTGGAGCAAAGGCAGAGGGGTGCAAGGCTGGGAGCTGGGAGGCTCTCCAGAGCAGGTGAGGCGAGAGAGGTGATTCCCAAAATGACTTTGGTCCACAACTGTATCAGGGGATGGGAGGCTAAAGAAATGCCCACGGCCTTTCTGGGTTCTATCCGTTCTAAAAATGTACCAATTTTCTTGCTGTAAGAATTTCGTGGAGGAAAATGTTCATCAGTACAAATAGTTCCCCTTCAACAGAGTTACAGGGTAGGAGGGACGCTTGGGCAAGCGTCTGAACACTTTTGATTTGAAAATGGACAAAGCAAATGCAGTTTTACATTTTATTGAAAAGTGAGCATCTGCACAGCTGAATTTCAAGTTTCATTTTAACGCAAGTGTAATATGAGCTCCAGCTGTCTTTTAATGGGAGTCCCGCAATAATAAACGCGTGCTTTTATTTAATTTTATGAGGATGATCGCAGCTGATAACAAACCCGAATGCACGATCATCAGGCGCAAGCTTACAGCACTTCATGGCTGCTTTCTTGGAATCAACTGCGTTACCTGAGGACTCTGCTCTCCAAGCTCTAGAGAAAGTGCAAAACGTGCGGGGATATTTAAGCAGCTGTAGTTTGAGGAGCGGAGTGAACTCTAGGGCTAATTCTCCTTGTTATTGCTACTAGACGGAGTCAGTCAAATAAAATTCCCCAGCTAATTTTGGGCAAGAAATCATTCGTTGTTTGTTGAGTGCAAAATAATAGTAGAATCATAACGCTACGGAGAAGACTGGGGAAAACTGCCCTTCACGCAATTGAGAAAATCCCCAATGGCGTTTGGCAAGAGCTAGGAAAGTGATCAGGACGATGTGCATGGCCAGTGTGTCCCACTTTGTAATTATGGGTGAAATCCTAGCAGACGTCAATAAGAGCAGCAATTTCTGATTATTGCACTAATTTCTAACCATCTCTGTGTATCTACCTTCCTTCAAACTGGCCGAATTACCCGCCCTTCTTTAAAAGTCAAATTTGTCTGACATATCAGAAGTGGCTTTGGCAGTCCAGGAACTACCACAGCTAAAAGTAGGAGGTGTTGGCTACCACAGGAGGCTGGAGGGAAGGGCAAGCCTGAATTATATAACTTATACCCAATCATCTAACAAATGAGGAACTGTTATCACCGGGAGTCAACAAAAGAGTCTTTATATTAAACATAACTTAGGTCAACACCAGTACTCTTATCCCTGTCCACCATTGCAAGCCACATCTCCCGTGGGACACTCCAGGTTTCCCTACTAACACATTAACTGGCTCAAATTTATTGTTCTTTAATTACTGAAATACCTGTTTTAGAATCGATGTAAGGCAAATGCTAATTATTGGAATAGTACAGCTTCAAAATTTTCTCTACTTTGAAATTTCAGGGTAGTGAAAATTGCAAATGAGGCTTTAGCATTCTCTCTCCAGTGGGTGGAGGAACAACCTTATAAACAAATTTGAGCCTACTAGACTATCTTCCTTTTTATCTAGGGTGTCCTGACCTCCACAAAAGGCACTAGGCAGATTTCCATGCTAGCCAGCCACTGGAGAGCCTTTACAAACGTTGTAGGAAGTTGTTCCCTCCCCTCAGCACTTTAAAAGGGTTCATTTGCTCTCCGCCGCCGCCCGCCGGGATGGACTCACCTAGGAACTGCTTTCCACTTTACTAGAGTGCTTAGAACTACCAACATTTTCTCTTCTGCTCTTCTCCTTACGCGTGATTAGGGGCATGACCCAGAAAAAATAGGGCTGTGTACTGACGAATAGGCTCCATGAGTTTTTCCCATAATGTATGCACGTTATTGTCTTTCTGTATTTATTCCTGTGCCTGTTTTGCATTGTAGGATCTTCTCAGAGCCACTACCCTAATGAATCTTTAAAGAGCAATGTCTTGCAAAACTTGGATTCAGAATATCACTCCTCCCACTCCACACCAACAACTCAAACAGAGACATGTAAGGGAATTTTAAACACACTTTGGGAGCATTCTTCCTGACCTCTTGCATTTTAAAGCTTGAAACTTGACAATTATGCATAAAATGCGAGGATAATGCTCAGGAAAGAATGGAGCCGCCTTGTAAGTAGTATTGTTCTTCCAATAATAATAAAAAAAAAAAAAAACTAAATTTGACTGATGCAGAAAAGAATTCCAAAAGTTATATAATGGTTTAGTAACAAAACGATTGTCATAATCTACCACCAAACAAATGTTACTGGGTTTTAAAAGATGCCGGATAGGTGAAAAGTTAAACTGTCTCATGTATCAATCCTTACTGTATTGGATTAGTATTATCTTTTCATTCCTCTCCTAAGCCACATAAGTCATTTATTATTTTCTTAGATAATGAACCTGTGCTATTGGACATGGATAAATGGTAAAGACTCTCCCTTCTGATTGAAATCCATGGAATCCTTCTCATTACCTTAATGTAACAGCACCAGCACTATATGCTGCTCCCCTCGCCTAGAGATGGCCTGGCAGCCTGCTGCTCCACAGTGATGTTTGTAAGCACTTCAGAAAGGAGCCTGTGGCCAATAAAGGGTGGTTCAAGAGCTACAGACATTATTCATTATTCATTCATTCCTGAAAAGCTTTTTTCATTCAGGGTTGGGAATTTGTAGTTTGGGATTGACACAAAGATTCCAGCTAAAGAAACAGAAAATAAAAGCAGGACCTGGTTGTTAAAAAAGTTTTTATAATTAAGGATGCTGACTTCCAAGGTAAGCCCCCTGTAAAATGGGGGCAGACACTACAGAAGAAAAGAAAAAGAAACCGTAACTAGCGAAATGCTCAAAGAATTGCAAACCTAAGTAATAAATTGAAGAATTATCAAGTTGTCAAGAAATTTTCCGAAATTCAGTATTTTCTTAAAAGCTTGGACAAAAGTCGTCAGAATTATCTGGAAATATCCCAGTAAAAAGAGACAAAAACAGGACAAATTTTCAAGAACTACATCTACCAAAATACACTGGGGCCTGCTGGATTTACAAGGCAATCTCCCAGAATACTTTGCAGAATATATTGCAAAAATTATCCCTGATTATTGAAAAGTGTGGTATATGTCTTCAAATTATCCTCCAAGGAAAATGTGCTACTAATGATACAAATAAAAATGATATAGAAAGATAAGAATAATGCAAAAGGTAATAACACTATAAAAAAGAAAAATGAGGCCCATTCTCACTTAAGAACTATGACAGCAATCAACCCTTCCTTTGTCTACACCTGTCAAAAGTGGGCACTCCATTGTCATTCAACTAACTTAGGTGCTTGAACTCGATACCACAGTCCAACACAGTCCAGCATTCTACAACCACAGTGAGTTATTCAAAGAAGTTGTCGACCATAGCCATTTACAGCTCAGCTTAATATTATGGGCTCACGATGTATACTTCATTTTTATACTTTTCTGCTGGATGGTTAAGACCTAGGTAGATCAAGACTTATATACCAACACATGAACTTTATATTTCTTATGTGGTCAGTGAAGTCCTCTCAGGGTTTATCTTGTAGTCTTGTACATTATTCTGTAGTTCCTTTGTCTGTGTCATCCATGTGGATGAGTCACGGCCAATGCTTGACCAGATTGCTCTCTGTGAGAGCTTGAGAGAAAGTTTTCTCTTCATGTGACTCTCCCCAGGCACACTTTAGAACTTCAGTCTCTTTCCTCTGTGGCTCCATAATCTCCTTGTTCAGAAAACTTGGAGCTCAACTGAGTCTCATAATATTGCAGTTAAGGTTCTCCTATGTCCTGAGTCTTCGCTGACCTTGAAAGGCTAGGGCCAAAATGTTGGTTGGCCTTGTGGCTCTTCTATCTCCAACTCTGACTTGTGATCTTAGGTTGTTAACCATCCAGAAGAAAAGCTGATTAGTATCCTGCAGCATATGCCATTCACTTTGCCTTATCTGACTCAATTGATTTTACTTGTACCTTTCCTTTTGTATTTCTGCTTTTCGCTTGTTATACTAGGGAGACTATATGATATTTACACATGTGTGTCTGGTTTATTTCACTTATGAAAAATCATGATGTGTGTGGATAGACAGTACAGTGGGATAGATAACGCTGTGCTTCTACATAATTCTATGAGAGGCAAGATCTGCACTAATGGTGGTTGGACAGGATATTATGTCGGCTTCTAGTACTATGCTCATCCGCTAGGAAAATAATTATTGAATTTTTGATATAATTCAGGTATAAAAATAAGATAAATAAGCAGCTACACTCTTAATTCACTGATAAGAGATATCTGCTAAAATAATATCTGTAAATATAATATCATGTATGCACCTTGTACAATACCAAAACATTATGAAAACAGTTTGCAATGTATTAATTCATCGAATCTGTATGGTTAAGGTGTCTTGAAACTGTCTGATTGACATTTGTAGTTCAATAAAGTAAAAATAAATGAAAAAAAAGAAGAAAATAAATAAATAAATAAATAAAAGAACTATGACAGCAATCAATGTGAGACTTCTCCACACCAGGCCCTTGTTAGCTCACTGAGTTATCACAGTCCCTAAGAATGCATCATGATGTCCTCATGTTAACAACTGGCAAAATGACTCTTATCCACAGTGACACTGTAACAGCACTACTATATAGCAGAACCAAGGTTCTAAGGTGGCAGCTTCTAGCAGCAGGTCCCACACTTAACTTTTGTCCATCTTAAATAAAACTACAGTGGGGTCAAGCTCTGTTTCAGCTCCGACACCCACCTGTGCCACCTTGAATATCATCCTGTCATTGATGTGGGCATATTCACTAAATGCTACCAAGAAAATATAGAAACTTATTAAAGTAAATTTAAAACTTGATTAAATATGATTTATTCCAGAGATGTAAATAATTTCAACAAAAATGTTAATATTATTCAAAAAACATATGATCATTCCAAAATATGAATTTTGTATAATCTATTTCCTACTTTGTTTTTCTTTTCTTTGTAGAAACAGGGTCTCCCTATACAGTTCAGATGGGCCTTCAACTCACTATATGGTCATGACTGGCCTCAGTCTTGGGGTGATCTTCCTGCCTCAGCCTCCCTAGAGATGAGATACCTCACTAGAGCTGGGTTACCATGTCAAGCTAGTTCCTACTTCCTATGTATGCAGAGCTACAAATGATAAACTACACATTTAACATGGTAAAGAGCACGTATTCAAAATACAAAAAAAAAAAAATCTAAGAATTGCCTACCTATTGAAAAAACTTATTTCCCCCAAAAGCTGGAGCAATCATTGCTACTTTAGTGTTTTTGAGCAATTCCTATTTGTCAATAAGGCATTACATTAAAATAAGTACTCATAAATACTGGAAAGGAAGAAGTCAGACAGAGCATTTTTTAAAACTATTTTTGCAGAGCTGTTTAAGTCTAAAGCAAAATTGGGAGAAAAATACAGAGATTTCCCATGTAGCCCTGCTCCCACTTCTGCACCACCTGGCCCAGCCACTTACCAAGGTTTCCCACCTGTGTGGTAGATAGTGATAACTGCTAAGTCTTAATACCTCCAAATCTCCCAATCCACAGTTTTCAACTGGATTCCCTTGGGTGGTAAGTAGTCTATGAGTCTAAACAAGTAAATAATGACATATATCCATCACAGTGGTATCAATCATAGTAGTTTTACTGCCCTCAATTCTAAATTAAATAATTTTTACACTTAATATTTTCAATCCTTTTTTCCCTCCAGTCACTCCTTCTCTTGTTCTCCCATTTGAAAATTATCTCCCCGCTTCCTATTTATCTTCCTCCCCTCCCCACTCATTCTGATAAGTAAAAGGAGCAATAAGAATAAGAAAAAGACCTAATAAATATTAAAATAGATTTTTTAAAATTACATATTTAATGAACAAAGCATAACTAAACAATGAAGAAAATCTCTATTAAATTCACTTCAGGTAACCAGTGATGAATATGGAAAGAAATTACCATAGACTTTTATATTTTACTCTATGTAGCAATTCTTTCTATTTGAAAAAAATGTGAAATATTTTTAAAACTCCACAAAAACCTAAGAAGAACAACCTAGCTCTATGTGGATATTTTTTTCAGTTTTGAAATAATAGTAATCATTAGAATGAAAATCCTGGTCCAAGAATAAAATATACTACCATGATGTAGAACAAGTATTGAAACTAATGTTGGGCCGGGGAGATGGCTCCGTAGAATAAGTGCTTCTCCGGCAAGTGCAGGGGCCTGAGTTCAATGCCTGGTTCCGAAAAAAAAAAAAGAAAGAAAGAAACTAATGTTAAATTATAGAAAGGGTAGGTTCAACATAGATAAACTGATAACATATAAATTACATACAGAGGCCATACAAGTCTATATGATCTTCACTACATCCCCAAGAGTCAAATAACTCTATATATATTGAAAGAAACATATGCAGTTCAAAATTAGAGACACCATTTGAAACTCAGTAAAATGCCCAAAATGACAATTTACAAAACATGTTGCTATTTAGGCCCTGGAAAAATAGATATTTGGCCCAAAAATCATAAAAATGTTCATTAACATAAAGTGATTATAATCTTGAAAATTATTTTAAGGTAATAATTCAAAAGAAGTAAAAAAAAACTTAGTTTGCATGTATTCTTAAATTTAGAACAAAGTACATATCCAAAGAAAGGTAATGCTTGAGTTAGGTATTATGTATTAATATCCTTAAATTATTTGAATAAGTTAATTTTATAATACAGAAATTATATAGGAATTAAAATTAATAAAAAGTTGCAATGAAAATTTTAACTTGGGGCCTGGGAGATGGCTCAGTAGAATAAGTGCTAGCTGGTAAGCACAATGGCCTGAGTTCAGTCCCAAGATCTGCCAACAAAAAGATAGTCGTAACTTAATTCTAAATTATATTCTTCATTTTGGCTGAATCCATAATTCATAAACCTCATGATCAAGAAAGCCCAAAGATTTATATTTAGGTTTTGTAAAAGTTAATATGAGAACGTTGTTCTATTTATTTTTTAATATTTTGGTAGTATAGCTAATGTAATATTATTAAATTGGAGAAATAAACATTTTCATGTGAAAATTAAATATCTGCTTCAAAGAACCAAGCCTTTTTTTCCTACCTTTTGCCATTAATCTTCCACTGCCTCTACATTGTCCAAATCATTTTTTACCTTCTGGAAATATTTGACACCTTTGTTTCTTTTGCATTCTTTCTTATTCCAATATGTCTGTTTTTCTCTTCTAGCATCTCTTTTCATCTGCCTTTTTTCCTTTGTGTCTGAGTTCTTGGAATGGATAAGATGTGAGACAGAAATGTATTTTATTCATTTTTTTTCTGTTGAATAAAACATTATGTTTGTTCATTATTAAAGTGAATGAGCTAAATTTATTACTTTAAAAATCTTTCATAAAGGGCATCCCAATTGAGCTGACTATAAATTATTTAGAGATGGTCAAAGTTAAATCAAAAGTTCTTCATATGCTAAACTATGTCAAATAGAAAATACTCTACATCATAATTCCACGTATTACTACAGGAAGAAAAAGAACATACATGGGAAAAGTTTACTTGTGCTTGTTCAGTAAACTCTTACTATTCTGATTTTTGAGTTTGAAATATCTGCCTTTTAATCATACTAAAATACATTCTATATGTTATGCAACAAGTTGATATGCTAATTTTGATTTCATTGTATGTTGCCTTCATAATATTGTGACTGTAATATCAGTCTGAGAGAGTGCCATTAGCCATGGAAACTGGGCTGAAACTGGATGGTCATGCAGAAATGTAGAGAATGGGCATAAAGCTAGGACAAATCTATTGGTATTTTTGTGACTTGGGGCGAGTCACTATTTCTCCTTTCCATAATTCCCACACAAATAAAATACTATTAGCTTAAAGCATTATTGGATTACATATGAGAGGATTCTGAGGGGGGAGGCAACAAAAACACCCCAAATATTCCTTTGTTCCTAAACACTGTGGTCTTCCCAATGCTTTTTCTAAAAATAAGGAGAGGCACATGATACCACAAACTGCACTCAAGTCTTTAGCAGTATGTTTTGTTTTTAGGCAGGATTTAATGAAGTCACTCAGTTGCCCAGTTGCTATCCTCCTGCTTCAGCCTTACAAAATACTGAGATTACAGACAAGTGCCAGCACATCTGGCTTATTTTTTTTTTCCTATGCTGGGTATGGAAACTAGGGCCACTCCCACACTAGGTAAGTATTCTGCCACCAACATACATCTCCAGCCCCTAAACTAGCTGGTTTTGAAAGCACCTAAAGTAGTCCTTAGCACAAAGTAGGCACTCCATCAGCTAGAGAAGGTGGAAGGCATTGTAGACTTAGAGGCTCAGCCTGCAAATGGCCTTGGGGAAACACTAGCTCTGGAGGGTTGTTTTAGTGAACTTTCTGGGAAACCAGTTTTCATCACACTCCAACCTTTCCTTTAGGGCGGATATCAGATCTAAGCATGGAGTGGGACTGGGGGAGCTCTAAGGGTAGTCTCTTGTCAGCCTTGTACAGCCCAGAAGGAAAAAGGACACACTCCGCTCCAGAGAATGTTAGGCTCGTAAGAGAAGAAGCAGAGAGCTGGCTCAGCAAGCTTTGGCTGTGATATCAGGATATGGGATGAGAGCATGCGCTTCAGGGAGGAATCTCCAAGAGCCAGTGGCTGTGTCTTATCCATCCACTGAGGCCATGCAGGAAAAGGGACTTGCATTTCAGCGGCTGCTGGTATCCCGCGGTGATTGAGTGCTATGGTCCCTAAACCCACGTACTAGTAATGTGACCTTGAACCAGTTACTTAGCTTTTCTATGCCTTGGTTCTCTGTCTGAAAAGTGGGTTAATGATAACACCTACTTCCTGGGGGGGGGGGTTGCAGGAAGAATTCAGTGAGGTAACATGTAAGGCATCTGGAATGCTGTCTACCAAATCAGGAGTGCTGCCTGTTTTTCCCCAGGTACTATACACCCATTCCTCAGCTTCTCTTTTCAGAAGGATGATTTTCTTCTGGGTTTGAGACAAGGCACATTCCAAATACAAAAGGGAAATATCATACTTTTTTCTCTTTGCTCCAAATGTGGGTGTGACATAATAACTGCTACAAGGCAGTGAAGTGGCTTTGGCAAGGGGAAAACTTTTGCAAAAGACCATAGAAACCAGACAGGAGCTCATTATGAAATCCTGTGTCATGCAGGGCACTCCTTTCTCTCCAGGCTGCCACGAGACCTGAAATTTCCTGCCATCATGCCTTAATGTCTTCAAAAAACCTCTTTTGAAATGAACAAATTACCCAAGAAGAGTAATACATTAACCTGTTAGCTAGATGCACACTACGCTGGAGATTATTTCTATCAGGTTACTTAGCTTGTGGGAGCAGGACCTGAGCTAGCAGAGGAAGGGTGGATAATTCATGCCTCCATGCAAGGTGGAAAAGGCAACCCCAGGGCTCCCTGAGACTACAGCCAGGCCCAGCCTGCCTCTACAGATGCTCCCAGAGGGAGCATAGTGCTCCCATACTTACCCCCACTATATTCCTACTGCCTCCATACCACCTTATCCTTCTTTTTCGTGTATGTGCATGCCTGTGTGTGTGTGCCTAGGCAGGTGTGTGTGTGTGTGTGTGTGTGTGTGTGTGTGTGTGTGTGCACACATTATGTACCACTTAGCACATGGCTGGGCAGCCAACCAGCAGATACTTGTGAATACGTGCCTACAGTAGACACAAGTCCTACCTTGCTGCAGGCCATCTTGTCTTGAACACTACTAGCTTGGGATCAAAAACTGCTTCCCTGGAGGCTGAACTGCGGCATATGGAGGAGTAGGTACTTGTGGCGAGAACATAATGTGCTCTAAGAAAATACTGACAAAATATCTAGAGGGTAGGGATCTGCAATCTGGAAGCCAAGGTAGAGAATTGAGCCAAGCAACAGCACATATTTAAGAGCCTAGCCAGGCAGGATTTAGTCTAAGAACGAGGAAAAGGTGGAATTTCAAAAAGAGGATTTTTTTTTTAATCAACAACTGGGATCAACTCTTCTTAAGGAGTTTCTGCATGCCAAAAGAAATTGTCAACAGAATGAAAAGACAACCCACAAATTTTGAAAAAATCCTAACTAATAAGCAATCAGACAGAGGACTACTTTCTAGAATATATAAAGAACTAAGATATAACAGGACCCTCAAATTTAAAGACACAATCCAGAAATGGGCATTGGAGATGAATACACACTTCTCAGAGGACAAAATTAAAGAAGCAAATAAATATATGAAAAAATGCTCCACATTGCTAGCCATTCGTGAAATGCAAATAAAAACAACCCTGAGATACCATCTCACTCCACAAAGAATGGCTATCATAAGGAACTCAACCAACAATAAATGTTGGAGAGTTTGTGGGGAAAAGGGAACACTTCTCCACTGCTGGTGGGAATGTAGACTGGTACAACCATTGTGGAAGTCAGTGTGGAGACTCCTCAAAAGAGTAGGACTAGAAATCCCATTCAAGCCGGCTATCCCCCTACTGGGAATTTTCCCAAAGGAACTGAAAACATTGTATCATAGTGATATATGTTTACCTATGTTTATAGCAGCACAATGTGTGATAGCAAAATCTTGGAAACAACCAAGATGTCCATCACATGAGGAATGGTTGAAAAAGATGAGGTATTTCTATATAATGGAGTATTACTCAGCTATTAAGAATGATAAGTTTGAAGCATTTATACTGAAGTAGATGCCACTTGAACAGATACTCATAAGTGAAATAAACCAGACAACATTTGTAAATATCATATAGTCTCCCTAGTATAACAATCGAAAGGCAGAAATACAAAAGGAAACATAAAACAACAACTAAAATCAATTGAGACAGACAAGGCAAAGTGAATGGCATATGCTGCAGGATACTAATCAGCTTTTCTTCTGGATGGTTAACAACCTAAGTTCACAAGTCAGAGCTGGAGAAATAGAAGAGCCAAAAGGCCAGCCAACATTTTGGGCCTAGCCTTTCAAGGTCAGTGAAGACTCAGGACATAGGAGAACCTATACTGCAACATCATGAAACTCAGGTGACCTCCAAATTTTCTGAACAAGGAGATTATGGAGCCACAGAGGAAAGAGATTGAAGTTCTATAGTGTGCCTGGGGAGAGTCACATGAAGAGAAAACTTTCAGGCTCTCACAGAGAGCAAACTCGTCAAGCATTGGCCGTGACTCATCCACATGGACGACACAGACAAAGGATCTACAGAATAATGTACAGGACTACAAAATAAACCTTGAGAGGACTTCATTGACCACATAAGAAATATAAAGTTCATGTGTTGCTATATAAGTCTTGATCTACCTAGGTCTTAACCATCCAGCAGAAAAGTATGAAAATGAAGTATACATCGTGAGCCCATAATATTAAGCTGAGCTGTAAAAGGATATGGTCGACAATTTCTTTGAATAACTCACTGTGGTTGTAGAATGCTGGACTGTGTTGGATTGTGGTGTCGAGTTCAAGCACCTAAGTTAGTTGAATGTCAATGGAGTGCCCACTTTTGACAGGTGTAGACAAAGGAAGGGGTACAGAAAAAAAATCATGATGTGTGTGTATACACAGTACAGTTGGGACAGATAACGCTGTGCTTCTACATAATCCTATGAGAGGCAAGATCTGCACTAATGGTGGTTGGAGAGGATATTATGTCGGCTTCTAGTACTCTGGTCATCCACTTGGAAAATAATTATTGAAGTTTTGATATAATTCATGTATAAAAAGTAAGATAAGTAAGCAGCTACACTCTTAATTTACTGATAAGAGACAACTGCTAAAATAATATCTGTAAATATAATATCATGTATGCACCTTGTGTGATACCAAAACATTATGAAAACAGTTTGCAATGTATTAATTTATTGATTCTATCTTGTTAAGGTGTCTTGAAACTGTCTGATTGATATTTATACTTCAATAAAATAAAAAAATTAAATAAGAAAGAGGATTTTTTAAAAAACAGCAGCTTTTTATTAAGTGTCTTCTTTATACCAGACATTCTTACTGACCTTGATACAACTATTCCTCATACATTCAAATTATTTTTTGAGTGTTAGTTTGTTTTGTGGTATTGGGGTTTGAATCCAAGGGCTTCCCATGGATATCCCCAGGCCTTTCATATTTTATCATCTTTAATTCTGGCTTTTACTAAATTACCCAGGCTCGACTTAAACTTGTGATCCTCCTGCATTAGCCTCCCAGAGTGCTGGAATAAATGTGTCTCCATACCTGGCATAACTTTTTAAAAAATAAATGGATAATTGAGCACCAGAAAAGCTGAGAAGTGTGTAGCATCATATAGCAGCTAAGTGCATGGATATGATGCAAACTGCCTCGTTTTAACTACTGACTTTGCCACTTATTAGCCATGTGACCTTTAACATTTACTTTATTTCTCTATTCCTTAGTTTTTTCTCTGACTAAAATGAGGATAACAATAGCACCTGCTTGAAAGAATTACTATAAGGCTCAGATGAGTTAATATTAGAAAGCATTCAGAACATGCCTGGTACATGTGGAATGTGTTGTGTTTGCTAAATAAATGAATCATCTTCCTCACAATCCAAACTAGTATGAGAATAAGGCATTACGTGACCCAAGTCTGAACACTTCAGTCCCAGCAGAATTCCTATTTCCTCTATGGAGCCTGCATATTTCTCTGTTTCTCTGTCTCTCTGTCTCTCTGTCTCTCTCTCTCTCTCTCTCTCTCTCTCTCTCTCTCTCTCTCTCTCTCTCTCTGTGTGTGTGTGTGTGTGTGTGAGAACTTTAAATCCCCAATCCTCTGGAAAAATGGCAGTGCTCACTCACTCCTCGCTCTGGTTTACAGCCCAATACCCTATCACACATTTCTCATCTGACGCCGTATACTTGTTCTGTCACGTGGTCTGCTTACCTGCACCACCAGCTCACACACTTCTTGAGAAGCACCATGGTCCTTTACCTACTCTAAAATTTCCAGCCTTCCCTGTGTGTTTCGAAATGGGCATTCCACCACCAGCTCTTCCAGGGAGTGATCGGTCATCTGAAGTTCCCTGTCACATTTGCATGGGGATCCTGCAACCTGCATTGTCCACATCTGTCCTTCCCTTTTCCCCATTTGAGTTTGAAACTAACCAGTGGCTTTTAAGATGATGTTCTCATCTTGAATCCATTCTAGGTAAATTTTTATCATGTCTTTTCTTAAATTTTTTTTTTTTTTAAAAACAAAGTTTCTCTCAGATTTCCTCATAGAAACATTTGCCAATGCATTGGTAGTAAGAGAGTCAGAGACAGAGACCAAAAGCCAGGTAAGTAATAGGATGGCACCAAATTTCCTGTAAAAGCATTTTTCTGTGTCATCCCTTCCAGAAAGATGGCCCTGAGTCACAAGAAAGAATAGTAATGGAAAAGGGCCAAGTACACACTGCTATACTTGAGCTAAGTATGAAAGGAAATATAGTGTTATTTTTAAGATACACTCTATTTCTAAAGTGCTTTCTGGGCTTCGGCCATACTGTACAGTCCTATCTTCAAGGGGAATGAAATGTATGTGAGTTCGAAAACACTTGCTGAGACAGTAAATGAATCTGCTCCATTTCCCCAGCAGAACCCTTCACTCCAATTTGATGCAAGCCATAATGAAATGACTTGGCTGATTAGAAGTCAGTGCCCCATGAACATTTGTTTACATCTGCAAACCACTCCACATAGTTGCTCTCTCTGCTCAGGGGAGGCCCAGCTTGGATTTCAAGAAGTGTTGCAAGGTTCTAGGGAGGTGTGATCACCAGTTATGGCACGAGCCTGGCACTGCATGGCCACGCTCTGTCTGCCATGGCTATTGCATCTATCAATGTTCCTACTTCATGCCACTGAAATTAGCCAAAAAGACTGCAGCAGGCTCAGAAAGGAGAAAGTAGAACTGTGACTGCCATTTGGCTCTGGAATGGGGGGGCAGGGTGCTCAGGTCAACTCCGTTCCTGAGACATAGCCTATAATCATAAAGTAGTTCTTGTGTTCATCAAAAAAGCCAGGGATAGGCCATTTGCATTCAGGCAGGGATGGGTGCGCTTAAGAGTAAGTCAGGATCAAGGGCATGCTATGAACACTGGTGTTCCTGAAAAATGAAAACTGGCAAGTTTCCTTCATCACTTCCATTGCAAGGAAAAATGGGTCCATTCAGAGTGAATACTGATGGGAGATAAACACGTAGCTATTTCTTCCCTTTGTTAACAAATTTGAATTTAAAGCCAACTTGTTTAATACCTGTATAGTGAGGCTAATAATAACACCTACCTCAACATGCAGCTTATTAAGATTAATGAGTTTAGAATGTATAAGTTTTAGAATAGTGTAAACATACAGGAAACCTTGTATAAGTGTTTGCCATAAATAAATGAATTTTAAAAAACCTGAGGGAGGAGAAAACTAATAAACTTTATTGTATTTTTCCTTGGTGCTGTACCATACTTATGTGAATGGCAGTATGTAAAAGTAATTTTGTGCCACAAAGCTCCTTTGCATACTTTATACACACACACACACACATGCACACATGCACAAATATATTTATGTTATAGTTGTAATGTGACCCAAAAGACATTGAATTCTAGCTTGTGAGCCAATACAATTGCCTGTACCATCACTGAATTAGTTTATATTCTTAAATAAATTATCCATATCTTTTTCCCATTATACATATGTCTTATCTATAAAAAGGAATATGAACTTAGCTCATGAGTATATTCCACATGAGAAAAGGTCAGATTATGTTTTGCATTTATTGTTAATAATGAAAGAGTTTGCCACATTGAGTCTTCTATGTTTTTTTTTCTTCTTTGTGTTCAAGCCATGTCCACAAAAATCCTCTGAATAAGATTTTAATAAAGAAGCCCCATGAACCTCGGAATGTGTAACGAATTCCAGCAACATTTCTAGGAGACAATATAGTTGGGGAATGAGGGCCAGGCTTATGAGGACAAAGGAAAAGGTCTCTGTTTATGTAATAAATTTGCTCCCTGGAAAGCAGTGCCAGCAGAAGGAGAACTCACCTCACCCTTGGGTGAAGCTACCACCTGTACTAACCAACCTAATCTCTCTGTTAGTACAGTAAAAGCTGAGCATGGTGGTGCATGCCTGTAATCCTAGCACACAAGAGGAGACTGAGACAGGAGGATTGTTTCAAGTTTGAGACCAGCCTGGGCTACAAAGCGAGTTCCAGGCCAGCCTGAACTGCACAGCTAGACCCTGTCTCAAAAAGACAAACAAACAAACAAACAAACAAAAAAGAAAAGTACAGTAAAACCTTGGCTTGCAATCATAATTTGTTCTGGAAACATCTTTGTAACACAAAGTAGTTGTATACCAAAGCAAATTTCCCCAAAAGAAATCATGAAAATTCAGATGATTCATTCCAAAACGCAAAAATATTAATGTAAAAATGCTTACAATACAGTAACACAATAAAAATAATAAAGAAGATATAAAGAAAAACAAAGGGATTAACCTGCACTTACCTTTGCAAACCTTCCTAGCTGGAGCAAGGAAAGCAAAAGAGAGGTCACTATTTGTGTAGGGCGACTTTCACCATCATTGATGGAATCACAGCTATCTATTGGCTCAAAGGAACTTTTTTTCTTTTTTGCACAACTTTTATGAGGAACCTGTCCAATGGCACTTGCTTTTGCCTCCTTTTTAGGATTTCACAGAAATGTGGCATTTCATTGTCTTTCGACAGATTTGTCACCGGCACTGCTGCAGCCTTTTGCTAGTGGTGCTGCTCTGCAGCATTTTGCACTGTTTCCCCCACCTTGTGCATCTCCTCATCTCAGGCAAAGCCTCTAGTGGCCTTTTTCTCCTCTGCAGATGAGCTCTGCTTCATGACGTCTTGCTGTTGAAAGACCATCACCCACAATTCCCGGGCAGGGGAGAACAACCATTAATTGAGTTGTGATTGTGTGAAGTTTGGCAGCATGTTATACTCATATTGCAAGATACTACTCATTTATCAAGTTAAAACTTATTAGAAGTATTTACTCATCATGTGGAATACTGGCTGAACCATTACGTGAAATACAAGGTTTTACTGTACAGCATTTTACCAACGCCTTCACTCTTCTAGTGAAGCCTTCATCTATGGTCACAACCCACTTAGGAAGAAACTCAGAAAATCCCAGAACCAAGGCTGTTTAGGGTAACTCTGTCTGAGCAGAATAAATATGAGAAGGGGAAAGATGGAAAGGAGGACTGAATCTTTCTCTTTAATCATGCTCTCTAACATCCCATGGGAAAATATGATTATGTTTCCATGGATTTATTTTTTCAATTTGGGCCACATGCATGCCATGCATGCACTCTAACACAGATACCCTTAATCTGTTTCTATGTAATTCTTTGAGTAAATAGTTCATGTTTCATTGGGCATCTATGGAGGCAAGACCCATTTGCCATTGCCATACTAAGGTGTGACCTCAAATACCTATAATGAAATAGCAAGGTGATGTCAAAGTCTGCCTCCAATATAGGGTTTTGGCAACTCACTTGCCCTCTCCAGACCACATTGTCTTCATCAGCAGTGGTATCACCTCACCATTGAGTTGTTATTATTTTCTTAACTTATGTGGGCAAAAATGTGACCATCCTCTATTTGGTGCCCCCACTGTAAATTGGATATGATTCAGTCCCTTAGCTTTCCACTTTATCTGATGAAGCCTTGAACTCTCAGTGCCAGAACTGAATCTCACTTGTATTTGTGCTGTTATCACTGTGAGTGCAAATGCTTGATGAATACATGAAGAAAAAAAAAAAAAA